>LFYR01001430.1:223913-249705 GCA_001185155.1 Zostera marina
AAGATCACCAAATAATAATGAAGATCATTTGAAAACATCAAGTGGGGCTCCTTCGTCAACACCTACAATTGGAAAATCAATTCCATCGTTGGAACCACAACAAGAAGACATGGCATCTCCTCAAACAGGATCTCCTCTGCCAACACCGACAAATAATGAAAAACGTGTGAAACGAAAGGGTCAAACGACAACGCAACATGTTGGATCACCAAATTCACCTTTGGAAGGTCATTCTGCAAACGCACCAAATGAAAATGGTTCGTCGTTCCAACCACATTCTCCATCATCGTCACCTGGTCAAGAAGAAAGTGTGGAGAGTCCTTCAGGTTCCGCTAGGGAAACACCTACAAACGAAGCAAGTTTCATTGGAAGATCACCAAATAATAATGAAGATCATTTGAAAACATCAAGTGGGGCTCCTTCGTCAACACCTACAATTGGAAAATCAATTCCATCGTTGGAACCACAACAAGAAGACATGGCATCTCCTCAACCAGTTTCTTCTCAACGAACACCGACAAATAATGAAAATCGTGTGAAACGAAGGGGTGAAACAATAACTCAACATGTTGGATCACCAAATTCACCTTTGGAAGGTCATTCTCCAAACGCACCCAATGAAAATGGTTCGTCGTTCCTACCACATTCTCCATCATCGTCACCTGGTCAAGAAGAAAGTGTGGAGAGTCCTTCAGGTTCCGCTAGGGAAACACCTACAAACGAAGCAAGTTTCATTGGAAGATCACCAAATAATGAAGATCATTTGAAAACATCAAGTGGGGCTCCTTCGTCAACACCTACAATTGGAAAATCAATTCCATCGTTGGAACCACAACAAGAAGACATGGCATCTCCTCAACCAGTTTCTTCTCGACTAACACCGACAAATAATGAAAATCGTGTGAAACGAAAGGGTCAAACAACAACTCAACATGTTGGATCACCAAAGACACCTTCGGAAGGTCATTCTCCAAACGCACCCAATGAAAATGTTTCGTCGTTCCTACCACATTCTCCATCATCGTCACCTGGTCAAGAAGAAAGTGTGGAGAGTCCTTTAGGTTCCGCTAGGGAAACACCTACAAACGAAGCAAGTTTCATTGGAAGATCACCAAATAATGAAGATCATTTGAAAATATCAAGTGGGGCTCCTTCTTCAACACCTACAATTGGAAAATCAATTCCATCGTTGGAACCACAACAAGAAGACATGGCATCTCCTCAACCAGTTTCTTCTCGACTAACACCGACAAATAATGAAAATCGTGTGAAACGAAAGGGTGAAACAACAACTCAACATGTTGGATCACCAAAGACACCTTCGGAAGGTCATTCTCCAAACGCAGCCAATGAAAATGGATCGTCGTTCCTACCACATTCTCCATCATCGTCACCTGGTCAAGAAGAAAGTGTGGAGAGTCCTTTAGGTTCCGCTAGGGAAACACCTACAAACGAAGCAAGTTTCATTGGAAGATCACCAAATAATGAAGATCATTTGAAAACATCAAGTGGGGCTCCTTCTTCAACACCTACAATTGGAAAATCAATTCCATCGTTGGAACCACAACAAGAAGACATGGCATCTCCACAAACAGGATCTCCTCGACTAACACCGACAGATAATAAAAATCATGTGAAACGAAAGGGTCAAACAACAACGCAACATGTTAGATCACCAAATTCACCTTTGGAAGGTCATTCTCCAAACGCACCCAATGAAAATGGTTCGTCGTTCCTACCACATTCTCCATCATCGTCACCTGGTCAAGAAGAAAGTGTGGAGAGTCCTTCAGGTTCCGCTAGGGAAACACCTACAAACGAAGCAAGTTTCATTGGAAGATCACCAAATAATGAAGTACATTTGAAAACATCAAGTGGGGTTCCTTCGTCAACACCTACAATTGGAAAATCAATTCCATCGTTGGAACCACAACAAGAAGACATGGCATCTCCTCAACCAGTTTCTTCTCGACTAACACCGACAAATAATGAAAATCGTGTGAAACGAAAGGGTGAAACGACAACGCAACATGTTGGATCACCAAATTCACCTTTGGAAGGTCATTCTCCAAACGCACCCAATGAAAATGGTTCGTCGTTCCAACCACATTCTCCATCATCGTCACCTGGTCAAGAAGAAAGTGTGGAGAGTCCTTCAGGTTCCGCTAGGGAAACACCTACAAACGAAGCAAGTTTCATTGGAAGATCACCAAATAATAATGAAGATCATTTGAAAACATCAAGTGGGGCTCCTTCGTCAACACCTACAATTGGTAAATCAATTCCATCGTTGGAACCACAACAAGAAGACATGGCATCTCCACAAACAGGATCTCCTCGACGAACACCGACAGATAATAAAAATCATGTGAAACGAAAGGGTCAAACAACAACGCAACATGTTAGATCACCAAATTCACCTTTGGAAGGTCATTCTCCAAACGCACCCAATGAAAATGGTTCGTCGTTCCTACCACATTCTCCATCATCGTCACCTGGTCAAGAAGAAAGTGTGGAGAGTCCTTCAGGTTCCGCTAGGGAAACACCTACAAACGAAGCAAGTTTCATTGGAAGATCACCAAATAATGAAGATCATTTGAAAACATCAAGTGGGGCTCCTTCGTCAACACCTACAATTGGAAAATCAATTCCATCGTTGGAACCACAACAAGAAGACATGGCATCTCCTCAACCAGTTTCTTCTCGACTAACCCCGACAAATAATGAAAATCGTGTGAAACGAAAGGGTGAAACAACAACTCAACATGTTGGATCACCAAAGACACCTTTGGAAGGTCATTCTCCAAACGCACCCAATGAAAATGGATCGTCGTTCCTACCACATTCTCCATCATCGTCACCTGGTCAAGAAGAAAGTGTGGAGAGTCCTTCAGGTTCCGCTAGGGAAACACCTACAAACGAAGCAAGTTTCATTGGAAGATCACCAAATAATAATGAAGATCATTTGAAAATATCAAGTGAGGCTCCTTCGTCAACACCTACAATTGGTAAATCAATTCCATCGTTGGAACCACAACAAGAAGACATGGCATCTCCACAAACAGGATCTCCTCGACTAACACCGACAGATAATGAAAATCATGTGAAACGAAAGGGTCAAACAACAACGCAACATGTTGGATCACCAAAGACACCTTTGGAAGGTCATTCTCCAAACGCACCCAATGAAAATGGATTGTCGTTCCTACCACATTCTCCATCATCGTCACCTGGTCAAGAAGAAAGTGTGGAGAGTCCTTCAGGTTCCGCTAGGGAAACACCAACAAACGAAGCAAGTTTCATTGGAAGATCACCAAATAATGAAGATCATTTGAAAACATCAAGTGGGGCTCCTTCGTCAACACCTACAATTGGAAAATCAATTCCATCGTTGGAACCACAACAAGAAGACATGGCATCTCCTCAACCAGTTTCTTCTCGACTAACACCGACAAATAATGAAAATCGTGTGAAACGAAAGGGTGAAACAACAACTCAACATGTTGGATCACCAAATTCACCTTTGGAAGGTCATTCTCCAAACGCACCCAATGAAAATGGTTCGTCGTTCCAACCACATTCTCCATCATCGTCACCTGGTCAAGAAGAAAGTGTGGAGAGTCCTTTAGGTTCCGCTAGGGAAACACCTACAAACGAAGCAAGTTTCATTGGAAGATCACCAAATAATGAAGATCATTTGAAAACATCAAGTGGGGCTCCTTCGTCAACACCTACAATTGGTAAATCAATTCCATCGTTAGAACCACAACAAGAAGACATGGCATCTCCACAAACAGGATCTCCTCGACTAACACCGACAGATAATAAAAATCATGTGAAACGAAAGGGTCAAACAACAACGCAACATGTTAGATCACCAAATTCACCTTTGGAAGGTCATTCTCCAAACGCACCCAATGAAAATGGTTCGTCGTTCCTACCACATTCACCATCATCGTCACCTGGTCAAGAAGAAAGTGTGGAGAGTCCTTCAGGTTCCGCTAGGGAAACACCTACAAACGAAGCAAGTTTCATTGGAAGATCACCAAATAATAATGAAGATCATTTGAAAACATCAAGTGAGGCTCCTTCGTCAACACCTACAATTGGTAAATCAATTCCATCGTTGGAACCACAACAAGAAGACATGGCATCTCCACAAACAGGATCTCCTCGACTAACACCGACAGATAATAAAAATCATGTGAAACGAAAGGGTCAAACAACAACGCAACATGTTAGATCACCAAATTCACCTTTGGAAGGTCATTCTCCAAACGCACCCAATGAAAATGGTTCGTCGTTCCTACCACATTCTCCACCATCGTCACCTGATCATGAAGAAATTGTGGAGAGTCCTTCAGGTTCTGCTAGGGAAACACCTACAAACGAAGCAAGTTTCATTAGAAGATCACCAAATAATGAAGATCATTTGAAAACATCAAGTGGGGCTCCTTCGTCAACACCTACAATTGGTAAATCAATTCCATCGTTGGAACCAAAACAAGAAGACATGGCATCTCCTCAAACAGGATCTCCTCTGCCAACACCGACAAATAAAGAAAAACGTGTGAAACGAAAGGGTCAAACGACAACGCAACATGTTGGATCACGAAATTCACCTTTGGAAGGTGATTCTCCAAACGCACCCAATGAAAATGGTTCGTCGTTTCAACCACATTCTCCATCATCGTCACCTGACCATGAAGAAAGTGTGGAGAGTCCTTCAGGTTTTGGTAGGGAAACACCTACAAACGAAGCAAGTTTCATTGGAAGATCACCAAATAATGAAGTTCATTTGAAAACATCAAGTGGGGCTCCTTCGTCAACACCTACAATTGGACAATCAATTCCATCGTTGGAACCACAACAAGAAGATATGGCATCTCCACAACCAGTTTCTTCTCGACTAACACCGACAAATAATGAAAATCGTGTGAAACGAAAGGGTCAAATAACAACTCAACATGTTGGATCACCAAAGACACCTTTGAAAGGTCATTCTCCAAACGCACCCAATGAAAATGGTTCGTCGTTCCAACCACATTCTCCATCATCGTCACCTGACCACGAAGAAAGTGTGGAAAGTCCTTCAGGTTTTGGTAGGGAAACAAGTACAAACGAAGCAAGTTTAATTGGAAGATCACCAAATAATGAAGATCATTTGAAAACATCAAGTGGGGCTCCTTCGTCAACACCTACAATTGGAAAATCAATTCCATCATTGGAACCCCAACAAGAAGACATGACATCTCCACATATCGGATCTCCTCGACCAACACCGACAAGCAATGAAAATCGTGTGAAACGAAAGGGTCAAACAACAACGCAACATGTTGGATCACCAAAGACATCTTTCGAAGGTCATTCTCCAAATGCACCCAGTGAAAATGGTAAATCCTTCCAACCAAAGACACCTTTGGAAGGACATTCTCCAAATGCACCCAATGAAAATGGTTCGTCGTTCCAACCACATTCTCCTTCATCGTCACCTGATCACGAAGAAAGTGAGGAGAGTCCTTCAGGTTCTGCTAGTGGAACACCTACAAATGAAGCAAGTTCCATTGGAAGATCTCCAAATAATGAAGATCATTTGAAAACATCAATTGAGGCTCCTTCGTCAAAACCTACAATTGGTAAATGGATTCCATCGTTGGAACCACAACAAGAAGACATGACATTTCCACAAACCGGATCTCCTCGACTAACACCTACAAATAATGAAAATCGTGTGAAACGAAAGGGTCAAACAACAACGCAACATGTTGGATCACCAAAGACACCTTTGGAAGGTCGTTCTCCAAATGTACCCAATGAAAATGGTTCGTTGTTCCAACCACATTCTCCATCATTGTCACCTGACCACGAAAAAAGTGTGGAAAGTCCTTCAGGTTTTGCTAGGGAAACCCCTACAAATGAAGCAAGTTTTATTGGAAGATCACCAAATAATGAAGTACATTTGAAAACTTCAAGTGGTGCTCCTTCGTTAACACCGGAAATTGGTAAATCGATTCCATCGTTGGAGCCTCAACAAGAAGACATGGCATCTCCACAGATAGGATCTCCTCTGCCAACACCGACAAATAATGAAAATCGTGTGAAACGAAAGGGTCAAACAACATCGCAACAACATGTTGGATCACCAAAGACACCTTTGGAAGGTCATTCTCCAAATACATCCAATGAAAATGGTTCGCCTTTCCAACCACATACCCCATCATCGTCACCTGACCACAAAGAAAGTGTGGAGAGTCCTTCAGGTTCTGCTAGGGAAACACCAACAAATGAAGCAAGTTTCATTGTAAGATCACCAAATAATGAAGAACATTTGAAAACTTCAAGTGGTGCTCCTTCGTTAACACCTGAAAATGGTAAATCGATTCCATCGTTGGAGCCACAACAAGAAGACATGGCATCTCCACAGATAGGATCTCCTCTGGAAACACCGAAAAACAATGAGGATCAAGTTAAACGAAAAGGTCAAATAACAACACAACAACTTGTTGGATCACCAAAGACACCTATGGAAGGTCATTCTCCAAATGCACCCAATGAAAATGGTTCGTCTTTCCAACCACATATCCCACCATCGTCACCTGACCATGAAGAAAGTGTTGAGAGTCCTTCAGGTTCTGCTAGGGCAACACCAAAAAATGAAACAAGTTTCATTGGAAGATCACCTAACAATGAAAGTCCTTTGAAAACACCAAGTGGTGGTCCTTCAACACCTGAAGTTAGCAAATCAATTCCATCGTTGGAGCCACAACAAGAAAACATGACATCTTTACAAACAAGATCTCCTCAATCGACACCGAAAAATAACGAGGGTCAAGTGAAACGAAATGGACAAAACAAAAACAAAACAACAATGCAAACAACACCTTCACCAGAAATGGGACAAGACAACATTCATGAAAACCCAATATTTGAAGCACCGTCGACAAAACTACCACATGATAACATTAACATGAGTCCATCTCGACCATCCTCAATGATATCAAAGGCTCCACAGACCCTAACTCGACCATCGTCATCGAGGTCAAAGGCTCCCCTTACTCCAGTTGGACGACCTTCACGAGATACAAAGGTTAAAGCCTCAGGTCCTTCAATGAGATCTCCACCATTCCCAGCGGAAGACTTCACTCTACCGCCTACTGGCTTTGTTCTCCCACCAACAAATGGGTACATATATGCATCTCCACCACCACCCTTCTACACTGGATACTGAGGAATTGAGAGAGAAAAATTAATGGACACTCTTACATGGACGAACCAATCTCGAATCATCAATAATTTTTACATATAAACATGAGCTCGAGTTTTTATATATATATAAAAAAAGAGGTATAGTATCTTTTTGTATTTTATTTCAAATTTTCAATAAAAATGAGAGGTTGTGGCCATACTTTCGATATCTATTCATTAGGATATATATTTTTGTGTTAAAGACATAATCATGTCATATATATTAATACATTGGGTTTCAGGTGCGGTTCGCTGCACCTCGATGACGAGAGAATGTAATCCTACGGCATGGAGGACGCACGTCCTCCATGTCGTGAACTTCATCGGACGCGTTCGCCTCCATTCTGCGAACTTCATCGGGCGTGTTCGCCTCTATTCTGCGAACTTCATCAGGCGCGTTCGCCACCATGCCGCGAAATTCATTGGACACGTTCGCCTCCATGCCGCAAACTTCATCGGACGCGTTCGCCTTCATGCCGCGAACTTTGGGTGGTCGGATCTCCCCACCGCACTAAACCGCACCGGGAAGAACTGCACCAAAAGCGGATCCTACATTAATAATCCCAAAAAAACTTTCCGGTTGAATTGATACCATTGATTCCTTTCTTGAAGGTAATTAAGATTAAAAAGAAGTTTTTATTTTAATGGATGGAATTATTTTTAAATCATTTACCTTATATATATAGAAGAAACATCTTATAAGATGTACTATTCTCTAAGGTTAGATGAGGTTGTGCTATCTCAGTCGTTCATCTTTTTATCTAATAAAACGAATGAATCGTGATCACTCATGTAATATATAGTTTTGACTTGAAAAATTGGTTGAATGATTATGAAGTGATACATCCCCTTATCTCATCAACTGTCATACCCAACACATAATCACTCAAATCTCTACCTTTATAGATTTTAAAAATATTCACTCTTCCTCCCTTATGCGAATCTTTTTTATTTTTTCTGGTTACTCTCCTCCGAAAGTGATCGTTCTAGACCAACTGTCTCATAAGTGCATTTATTAGTGAAGTAAAATCTTGATCGAAATTAAAGAAATCAAAATTAGATTTTGTTTGCAACCATAAAGAAAAACAGGAAGAAAAAAAACCCGCACAAGAACCCATGTGTATGTGAAGAGATATGTAGAATCGTTGATTAAAACATGTATGGGTGATCAACAATCAGGATTAGAACCTCAAATAGTCTTAAAAAATACAAATCTTATGTGATCATTATTGTATATGGTGCGGCCTGAGAATAGGTCCTCAGACATCCGTAAATGGGTTGAGGCCCCAGAGACTCGAGGAAGATCAAACATCTCAAGTGTGCCTGGGCTTAGGACAAACCCAAACTAAAGGCCTGACCTATGATTATGGATCTAAAGGAGGCATGGTTGAACCACCTCAGGGGAATCGACTGGATCCCAGATCGATCAGGCGATCGATTGGAATTGGGGTCGATACCTTTCCGGTCGTTTTCTCAATGGAACCGACCGTCTCTGGCTCCGTGAAACGACTCATTTGCCCTCTCAGAAGTCTATAAATAGAGGAAGGTATTTATCATCTAGTAGGTTTTTCACATCGATCGACTACTTTCCGATCAAGGAGTGGAGCGTGTGACTGAAGAGTGAAGATCCAGAGCCTTCGGTTAATTCGACTGGTTAGGCCTCTGCATAAAATAGTCACCCGATTGACTAGGCTGGGATCGACCCTCATCAGTATATATATATAATATTACAAAAAAAACTAAAGAATTTAACTAATTAGGTTGACTTTCTGACCACTTAGGTTCAAATTCTCAATTAAGCTTTTACCCACTAGATTGTGCATGTTTTTCACATTGAGGTTAAATGTATCAATGCTTAGGTTGATTTTCTTGTCAGTGAAATTGTGATACATGCTCGAACAAGATTTCTCAATATTAACATAATCTATTGCGGAAGTGGAAGGCGGATTAGATGGTAAAGAACTGATAGAAGAATCAACGAACAACACAACTGGTGTCGACCATATTCCTTCCAAATGACTTCGAACCAGACCGTTAGCTATGGTAGATTATGAAGTAGACTGAGTCGGACGTTAATAGAGCAGTAAATTTATTTTAATTACTTAAAAACTTGATTTGAATTAGTAGGACATTGATCTGGAATAGGAATCATCATTGCAATCGCCGCATCTGAAACTCGTTGCGGTCCATCGCTGGATGGACCGCAATTGCAATTGGTGCCGCACTTCACTTTCAACTCAGGTTTTTCTGTTAAATTTTTGAGGGTAATAAAATCCTATTTAGTACAGATTATACAAAATCATTTTACAAAACTGCAGTACTGCAATTCAGCATTTAGCATCTACAAAAAATATATCAAATTGAAATGAACTCCACAATAAATTATAGTGATTAACAAAGCATTTTCGTTGAGGTTAAGAATTTTATGTCATTATGAATAATTTAACTCAATGATATTTTATGGTCCTATCAGAAAGGTGATTCTGAATAATTTAACTCAATGATACTGAAATATCTTTTAAACCCTCTAAAAAAAACTCATTCATAAAAATAAAAGCAAATAAATTCCTAGCTAAACAATGACAAAAACAATTGTAATATCAACTAAACAAGTAGAAAACTATCTCCTTCAACAAGTGTATATTCATTAGAAGTAATAAAAACAATTATGAACATCAGCATGCGACATCTTACCATTTTGAACATTTAGATTTGAAAACTATGTAACTAAATAAGAAATACTAAAATAACATACCTGAACATAAACAAGGGAAATGCTTTTGAATATTTTGACTCAAAAAATACTGGAAAATGAAATAAAATAATTCATTTTGAATAAGAATTTAAAAAATTCTATCGGAAAAAGAAAATTATTGAGTAGCTCTGGAGTAGCTCTCCAGTTGCTCTGCAGTAGCTCTCCATTAGCAAAAGAGTAATTCCATAGCGGTACATCGCAAATTAGATTAGAATAGTGAGATTCTGATCAGAATAAACAAAATCTTCACAACATTAAAAAAGAACACCTGAAATAAATATGATATGTGAATATCAACTAAAGAATTAAATTATGATATGTGAATATCAATTTAATTCATTTTGAATAAGAATTAAAAGAACTCATTCGGAAAAAGGAAATTATTGAGTAGCTCTGAAATATGAAATATAAATTATCCATTAAAAACTAACTGTAAATCAACGTTCAGCAGAAACTACATCCAAAAAAAATTAAAAAAGACCCTCTGAAAAATGATGTGTGAATGTTTCAGTAGAAACTAAATTATATTGTTCATTCAGTAGGAACTAATTTTAAAAAAAATTAAGAAAGAACCTTTGAATGTACATGTAGTTCAAACTGATTCAGACCCTCTGAAATATGATTTGTGAATTAACCAGTAAAAACTAAATGTAAAACAACATTCAGAAGGAACTAAATCCAAAAAAAAATTTATGAAACTAACATACTGTCTAGGAAACTAACAATATGATCCGGAAACTAACAACAATAATATGATTCAAAGTAACATACATGTTCATTGAGGTTGAACTACATCCAAAAAAAATTAAAAAAGACACTCTGAAATATGATCTGTGAATGATTAAGTAGGAACTAAATCTACATGTTCATTCAGTAGGATCTAAATCCAAAAAAAAAAGAACATCTGAAATTTGATTCAAACTGATTCAAACTAACATTCTTTTTTAGTAAATTGTCTAGGAAACTAACAATATGATTCAAGATGATATAAAATAGGATTCAAACTGAAATAAGAAACTAAAAATGAATTTAGAAAATTAATCAAGAAAGGACATGGTGTAATACTGATCAACTAAAAATCAAATTAAATATGGATTCTTTCTTGACAGTAAACTGATAAAGACACAAAGAATTCTGTTCTCAAGGTATGTGTAAGATATAAATCAACAAATTTAATTCTGTAATTGTAATATTGAACTAAAAAAAACCCAGATACTGAGATGGAAGACCAAAATACTAAGATGGACTAAAAAATGAGTAATGTTCTGATGAACATTTAATTCTGAGACTATTTAACACCAACATACTAGGAAAGTATATTGGTAATATACAAGAAATTCTGAGAGTATGTTGGTATTGAACATCAAGAAATTCAGGGAGTGATGTTCTAATAAATACCAACATTCTAGGAAAGTAATAATCAAATTTAACTCTATAATTGTGAATATCAAACTAAAAAAACCCAGATACTGAGATGGAACACCAACATACTGAGATGACTAAAAAATGAGTGATGTTCTAATGAACATTTAATTATTTAAATATATGAAATTAGACATTTATTGAAAGAGTTGGTTTGATAAAACAATTCATTCATCAATTAGAAAATCATTCAAACAAAATTCGATCGATTAGTTTAGAAAAAATTAAAAATGAGTATACCATCTCTTTTTTATGCATATTTGGGAGTGGATTTTGGTAGATTAAAATTACAGTTATCTAAATTTATGATTGTACTTCAATTGTTTGTTAACTAGTAGCAATTTTTTTCTCACAACATTACATTTATTTTTATGATTAAAACTGATTTTCAAGTATTATTGCATTCAGAAGTTTAGTTACCTGATGACTGATGTCTTCATAGACTTGTAGATTGGCATCAGGTACTATTTATTTATTCGGATCGTTACTGACCCGAATAATGATATAGGGGGTAAACGAAGGTTTAAAATTACTATCTAAATCCTACATTCCTACGCAATGCTCAGCCGCTACACTCTCATTTTACAACATTCAGAAACGTCGCATTGTCCATTCTTCGATCTCAATTCTGAATTTCTGATACATTTTTAAACTAGGGGATCATGTGAGAAAATCGACGTATTCTGCTAATCGTTCTTTAGAAAATCATTCAAACAAAAATGATTCAAACTAAATTCAATTTTAAATTAAAAATTTGATAAATTAGTTTAGAAAAAATTGAAAATGAGTTTGCCATCGTTTATGCATATTTGGGGGAGGATTTTGGTAGAATAACATTACAGGTAACCTAGGTTCAACATTAATGGCAACTATTTGAAAAAAAAATGAAATACGAATAGAGGGGAGACGAGAGCAGGCGATCGGACGGAGGAGTTTCTTTTGGGTCGGCGGCGATCGGATGCAGCGCGAGCCGGAGACGACGACGAAACACAGACATTCGAAAACTCGCTGAATGTGGAAGATAGACTGATTTTCTTACAATATGTTGAAGATTTTTTCCTGATGTTGATTGCCACATTTGTACCGATAGCATGAAGTACGACATGATTCGTGGGAAGGACAGCATGGTGTTCTGACTGGAATTCGGTGGAAAACAGGGAATGGCCACGGACGGCTGTGGATTGCCGTTGAGAAACAGCGGCCAGATATGCACCTCGCATTGAACCTGTGAAATTTCTAATTGATATCTAACATTTGCTAAGAAGTGAATTTAACCTAAGTACTGAAACTAAACTAAGACAATGAAATAGAACTGAATACAGTGGAATGAATGATAGAAACAGATTGAAATAGAATTGGATTTAAATTGAGTAAAACAGAAGAAAAAATACTAAGAATAGTAAGATGGTTTACAGACTTGAATTAGATCATCAAATCGAAGAAATACAGAGATGAATTTAAATTAGAAAATTTGAGTTTAAGAACTGAAATTGAACAACAAATCAAAGGAAAATACACATTAGAATTTATCAATTTGAGGAACGGAACAAAAAACTAAAATTGAATTTGAATCAGAAAAACTTGAAATTAGATTTCACCTCTCGACTGAAGATGATACCTGAAAACAGAACACAACAACGACGCCTGAGTAATCAGAAGGCTTCGACGTGAGAATCAAAGAAAGGAGATCAAAAAGGAAAGTATCCACAACTAAGAAATTGAAGTGCATTGTGATCGTTGACCCGCCTTCTCTTTAATAGACTTTCCTGTAACACAATCAGTTGTGTAACTGATTTTTCAAATTTTTGGGAATCGGATCCTTATCAGTCCGATTAGATATTGAAACTGTAAAATCTGGAATGTATTTGGAAGATTGAATGAAAAAGTAAAGTTACATAACCCTAGTATATGTTTATATACCAATATTTAAACATTTTATATACAATCCAAACAATCCAACTGGTTAAATTTATAAACAATCCAAACATTTTACTTTAATTATTTTAGTAGATTTATATATCAAATATTCCCCCTCAAATCTAGCATTCTGAAATGAAAACTTCATGTGCAGAATCTTGATTTGTGTAGAATTTTCGAATTTTACAGAGTGATCGCTAAAGGTCACCATATTATTGTGAACATCAATCTTTATCAGTAACACACATCAACATACACAGTAGAACTTCATCCATCAAATAAACCTTTTTGTTCTTTATAATCCACACTTGAGGTATCTGACCTTATGAAATTGACGAGGTTGATGGGGGGTAAAAAACCCAGGTGGGATATTTAATTTGCTCCTCTTTTATATTCTTTGTGTCATTTTTATCTGGGGAAACCCTACCAACATCATAATCAATATCAAATGGAAAGAACATTTTGTCTATCGACATATTCTATACTTAGCTATACTGCAGTCTGCATATCAACAAAACCAGATCATGAAATTACTAATATGTAGTTCAAAAGAATTCAAATATATATATGAGTTCAAAACCTGCATAGAAACCAAATCTGAAAACCCTACAACATAAGAGTTTTCAATTGATTGAGCATTGTTTGAAGCTTCCTCTTCTTGATCATTACTGTTGGTACTACAGCCCGTCCAACCATGGTCGGACCCGACAACACGAAAGGCCGCGGACCATGGACCCGACCGCACGAAAGGCCTGGACCAAGGGAGGCCCAAAGAGGCAAGAAGGGAGGATAAAACCTATAAATACCTCCCCTGGTCCAACAGGGGAGGCGGCTGATAACAAGAGAAAGAACAGACCACAAGGAGAGGAAGAGAGTTGTGTGTGTGCACCCATTTCTGAGCCCACACACTATCAGTGGTGAACCTGACGTGAAAACTACACACCGCCCGGCCAGAGCAGCAAGATGATCACTGAAAGCGGTTTCCATAAGGGGGAGAACATGCGGCGCCGCTTGGTGACGCGACCGCGCCAAGACTCTGAGAGAACACCGGAGGGAAGGACGCCACCACGGGAGATCGACATAGACCACGAGGACCAGACCGAGCCCTACCTCTCATACCTGAGTTCGCGCAAGGCCCATGACGACGAGAGATGGAGGAGGCCGAGCAGATTCCCATCCCACGCCGAGAGAAGAGGCAGGAGAGAGAGTGAGAGGTGTCGCCACACCCAGGCACGTAGATAGGAGCGATAGGCGGGAGAAGGTAAAGCTCACTGAGTTGGTCTCCGCCCTACAGGAGAGTCAGCGACAGCTGCAGGAGCAGGTCCTCCAACTCACTACCGACCGCCACACTCTAGAGTCATACGGAGGGGGAGGAGGAGGACCTGGGAGCGACGCGCTCGTGACAATATACGGGGTCGGAGGAGAAGTCTTGGCGCAACACCTGTTGGTGGCCGAGTACCCCGCCACATGGAGGGCCCCGAAGATCCCTTCGTACAAAGGGGACACTGACCCGGAAGACCACCTCCACGCGTTCAGAATGAACATGGAGGACAGGACCAGTCGAAAGGACATCTGGTGCCGAATTTTTCGCAGAATACTTACGGGGGACGCGATCGCATGATACAGAACGCTTCCCGCAAGGTCAATCAACACCTACAAGGACCCCGAGAAGGCGTTCAGGACGGCTTTCGCGCACCGACGGAGGAGGCCCAAGTACAGGGCCACCCTCCAAGCCGTCAAGCAGGGGGACTTTGAAAGTACGAGTGAATACATGGACCATTTCGCGTACAAAGTCCAGAAGGTCGAGGGGATACACGAGGAGACGATAATGGTCGTCCTCAGTAGCAGGTTGAGACCCACCTTCTTCGTGGGAGACCTCGTGAGAAAACCCCCGAACACGTTCGCGGAGGTCATGGAAAGATCTCACGGGGAATCCAACGTGGAAGAGTACCTAGGGGGTTGAAGATGCAAGAGCATAGACAGCACCAGAAGCCCAAGGGTGCCCCGCTCAAAGGAGGGGGACAGTAGCAAGTCAGGCCCCCGAAACCCGAGCAGGCCCCAGCAGAAAAAGGAAGCGCGCCCGGGGGGTGGGCGATGAGAATTCGGACCAACCCCCACAGCGAACCAGCGACAGGTTTTCCTCACCCTGGGTGGAGCCGAAGGCCTACCGGCGGCTAGGATGATGAGAAAGGATACGACCGCATTTAGGGATGCTAACCATTACTGTGAATACCACCAGGACACGGGGCACACAACGGCTGAATGCCTGAACTTAGCTAAAGTACTGGGCACGATGAAACCGACGGAAGAAGCACCGCCACCCCCGCCAATAAGGAAGGCGGCGGTCATTTCAACGGGACACCGGACACCGAAACAGAAGACGGTGGAGGAAGCAATGGGAGACATCTTAGCCATATCAGGAGGGGAAGCATCGCTCAATGCAAACCCCTGGAAAGGACGTCGTTACACGTTCGATGTTGACCGAACAACCGGGGGGAAACGCCCACGACTGAGTACGGGGGGTCATCTTCACGAAAGAGGACATGAAGGACGTGACGACACCCCACGATGACTCGTTGGTAATAACCCCTATCTTCCGAAAGGGCGACAACACCAACGTACGCCTGCACAGGGTACTGGTCGATACAGGAGCGTCGGTCGATGTGCTATACTGGAACGTATTCATCGATCTCGGTCTATCCAGGGCGGATCTACTCGCAAGCAAAGCTCCCGTCTGAGGTTTCGGGCAATCAGAGGTCCCAGTGCCAAGGATGATATCGGTACCGGTCACTTTGGGCCGGCATGCCCGATCAAGAACTGTGAACGTCAAGTTCACAGTCGTGGATTTTACGTCAAGCTACAACGCTATCCTAGGACGGGCGGCACTCCACACGTTACAGGCGGTAATGTCATCCCTCCACCAGTGTCTGAAGTTCCCAACAGAGGGGGGAGTGTGCACAGTGAGGGGTCCCAGAAGAAAGCACGAGCGTGCTACTTCAACTCCATGGGAGAAGTAATAGCCTCGGGACAGGCGAATGAAGGACTACCGCATACAGCAAAGGATAAGTTTCCCAGGCCCGAATCAACGTCGTCAACGGTACCGCTCCGCCTGGCGAGGGGCGACGTCCTCATAGGAAAAAACCTCTCCCAGGAGCTGAGAAGGGGACTCGAGGAACTCCTTAGGAAGAACGATGACTTATTCGCAAAGGAGCTAGGAGAATTGGGAGGCGTGGCCCGTACGTTGGCGGAGCATAAACTCGAGGTAGCACCAGGGGCCCGACCAATCTGACAAAAAATGCTACCCCAGCGGAAAAGAGAGACGCAACGGAGGAAGAGGTAACAAAAATCCTACGGGCGAGATTCATCTGCCATACGCTACCCCGCATGGCTGTCCAACGTGGTAATGCTGTGAAAGGCAGACGCAGGATGGCGCATTCAAGATACATAGGGGGAAAGTCGGGGAAGTCAGCCTCGAGGTTCTCCTCATCGTTGTCGCCCGCATCTATGGGAGAGTGATAAGTAGGGAGCCCACCCGCTTCTTTCCACTGCTCCCACTTCGGCCGGCTGCGAGGCACAACAATCTCCGAAAAAGGCGGGCTGGCAAGGTCACATATATAGCCAAAACACCCCTCCGACGGTGGATTCAGAGGTATTTCTCGCACACCCCCTGACTTGGTGATTCTTCAGAAGTATTTCTCGTATACCCCCCTGACTTGGTGAGATATATACTCACGCATCGACTGGTGTCAAAATCTCACGCTACGATTTTTAAACATATAGTCCAGATGTCGAGCCGCATTGTTGACTTAGTCAAAATGTCGAGGCCTCGAGCATCGATTGATGTCAAAATCTCGCACTGCGATTTGTAAACCTACGGTCCAGATGTCGAGCCGCATTGTTGACTTAGTCAAAATGTCGAGGCCTCGAGCATCGACCGATGTCAAAATCTCGCGCTCTGATTTTCAAACCTACCGTTCAGATGTCGATCCGCATTGTTGACTGAGTCAAAATGTCGAGGCCTCGATCATTGACCGATGTCAAAATCTCGCGTTGCGATTTTCAAACCTACGGTCCAGATGTCGAGCCATATTGTTGACTGAGTCAAAATGTCGAGGCCTCGAGCATCGACCGATGTCAAAATCTCGCGCTGCGATTTTCAAACCTATGGTCCAGATGTCGAGCCGCATTGTTGATTGAGTCAAAATGTCGAGGCCTTGAGCATCGACCGATGTCAAAATCTCGCGTTGTCGAGCGTGAGAATAAAAATGTTGAGGGTTGGATTTATAATGTCGAGCTGGGGGATCGGAATGTCGGCTTGCAGTGTTTGGGACCTGGGCTCGGCTCGTTTTCGAGCCCGATAGGCCCACTTGGCCCGTGACACTTCAACTTCTTGACTTTTGCCTATAAATAGTCGGAGGTTGGGTACTTTTGCTCCTCGCGTTTTCCGATTTCCCAGCTAGACTTTCTCGCTCCGGTCCTCGATTTCTCAGCGCTCGAGTTTTCCAGTGTAAGGGTTCGACTTACACTGTGAATAAGGGGTCAACTTCCTTTGAGCCCGACTTTTCGAAGTCGAGCTTCTTGTAGTCCCCTCTGCCCTATCTTGGGTTCGACTTCTTGGAGTCAACTTTTCGTGGCCGTCCCACCCTCGGATAGGGATCGACTTCTCTAGGGTACTTTTACAGTCGACTTTTTAGAAGTCCTTTCTTTCGAACATGTGGAGATGATCAGAATAAAACGCAATGCCAATGCACTACTGGCACTACGGCAGGAGGATATGTCCCTCCGGAATTACACGATCAAGTTCACTTCCATGATGACGGAAGTGAGCGACCTAATCCCAAGTTTAGCCATAGCGGGATACATCAGAGGGTTAATACCCTTCTCCCCGTTGGCTGAAAATCTAAAGGTCCATAAAGTGGGAACCTTACCAGAACTCTTCCAAAGAGCTCAATTGTACATTGAGGTGGAAGAGGAGGATGAAAATAAGCTAGCGGAGCTTGAGACCCCTAGCTTTAAAAAATCCAAATTCGAGAGAAAGAGGTACAACGGAAAAGATAATTTCCGCGGTATCTCTAAAAGGTACACCAACAATGCGGATGAAACTTCCAAAAAAGAGTGGAAGTCAAAACATGATAACAAGGTGTACCAGACCTCGACCAAACAGTCGCCAAAAAATTCTGCTAAGGGTGCAGCCCAACCATGGAGGGACTTCACCCCACTGACATTCAGCAGGGGCGAACTGTTTGAGAAGCTAAAGAACCGAGCGGATCTGCCCGCTCCTCGTTCTTTAAACCCTGCAACCAAGGGTAGTCGTAACAAAGATGGAAAATACTGCAAATTCCACAAGGACCACGGTCACCTAACGGACCATTACAGAGAGTTCTCGGGCTTTGTCGAGCAACTGATCTCGAAGGGAGAACATGGCAACTTCGTCAAGGGACCCCGAGGGCGGGACACTTGCAAATCTGACCCGAAGGGGAAGCGTCCACGCTCTCCTTCGCCAGATAGCGACAGCAGTGAAAACCGCCAACGGAAGACCGTCAATATGATATTTGGTGGTAGCTCCATTGGCCAGAACATGAGATACGCCCAGAAGGTGCTGATGTCACAATCAACACCTCGAGACAATGGAAAACGGGTCTGCAAAGAAAACTCAATATATATACTTCTCTGAAGAGGACCTGAACGATGTGCTGCAACCCCATGAGGATCCACTCGTGATCCAAGCAGACATCGGTCCCGATTCTCGAATCGAGAGGATGATTGTCGACAGCAGCAGTTCTGCGGATATCCTTTACATGGAAACTTTTACAAAGATGGGCCTTAAGAGGGATGATCTATCTTCCTGCAAGGAAGTCATCTATGGGTTCACTAACATCGGTTCCAGGCGAGGGAGGGTTAGTCGGACTTGTCGTTTTATAGTAGTAGAAGTAGAATCCACTTTTCACGGCATTTTCGGATGACCATTCATCCATGAGATCAAGGCAGTCCTGTCTTTTTATCACCAATGCATACGATACCCGGTCAATGGGTTCGTCGCAACTGTCAAAGGATCACAAAAGGATTTTAAACAAGGGTATAAGAAGGCAACCCAGCTGACCAAATTGAACAACATGTTCGTCCATGCCTCACCCGACATTGGGGAAAGAGAGAAATTACAACCTGTGGACGAAACTGAAGTGTTTCAGCTGGAGGGGGGACACGTGACATTAGGAAAGGGGCTACCCTCTGACCTAAGAGCCAGGCCTGTGACTGTCCTGGAGGAGCACCATGACAGGTTCGTTTGGGAGGGTGAGGCGCCGACACAGATTGCGCGTCAAATCGTGACGCACAAACTCAATGTCGACCCATCCATTCCAGCTCGACGCCAGAAGCGTCGAGTACTCACTTCTGACAAGCGGGAAGCAGCCAATGGGGAAATATCGAAACTCCTGAATGCTGGACACATTAGGGAAGTTCGATATCCAACTTGGCTGGCTAACCCCGTCCTTGTCAAGAAACCCAATGGCAAGTGACGCATGTGTATTGATTTCACGGATCTCGATAAAGCATGCCCCAAGGACAGTTACCCACTGCCGTCCATCGACGAACTAGTTGATGGAGCATCCGGTAACGAGCTCCTCTCTATGATGGATGCCCACTCAGGATACAACTAGATCCTGATGCACGAGCTTGATGAGGAAAAAACATCCTTCATCACGGACTCATGGACATTTTGTTATAGAGTGATGTCATTCGGTTTAAGGAATGTTGAGGCTACATTCCAACGCTTAATGAACAAGGTTTTCGGGGACCAGATCGGTCGCAATGTTTCTACTTACGTTGATAACATCCTGGTCAAATCGTCAAGCGTGGAAAAACACCCTGATGATCTGAGAGAAACCCTAGATACAATGAAGCAATACAGAATGAAGCTCAACCCAGCTAAGTGCGCATTTGGGATCAAGGCAAGTTCCTTGGTTTCTATGTAGGTCAGCACGGGATCAAACCTAATTCCGACAAAATCCAAACAATTCTTGATATGGAAGCCCCCCGCACAATCAGAGAAGTACAAAGGTTGAACGGTCGAATCAATGCACTCAGTCGTTTCATATCGTAAACGGCTAACAAGTGTAAATCGTTCTTTCATTTACTGAAAATTGCGGCTAAGGGTAGTATCACTTGGACACCGGAATGCGATGACGCATTTACTAAGTAAAAAACACATATGTCATCGCTTCCAATGCTAACATCACCTAAGGATGGGGAGGACCTGTACTTATACATAGAGGTTTCAGAGGAAGTCGTAAGTGCAGTCCTCATCGCACAAAGGGACAAGGATCAGGTCCCTATCTACTACCACTCGAGGCGACTGTAAGGTGCAGAAATACGATATTCTCCGATTGAGAAAGTCGTATACGCTGTGATCCACGTTTGTCGTCGCTTTCGAGCCTACTTCTTGGCGCACACGATTGTGGTCTTGACATCGTGTCCCCTACGCCGTCTACTCCACAAACCCGACATCTCTGGGAGATTAACCAAATGGGCAATCGAACTCAGTGAATTCGACTTGGATTTCCGACCAGCCACTACCATCAAAGGGCAAGCTGTGACGGACTTCATCGTCGAACACACACCTTCGAACTTAACCCAACCTTCGATTGTGGAAGTAGATGGTTCGAGTTGCAGCACAGGCTCAGGTATCAGAGTGAAAATTCATAGTTCAGATGGAAAAAATTACGAACACTCGGTACGGCTTCACTTCCCCGCATCCAACAATGTCACGGAATACGAGGCAGCTATACACGGCCTAAAGCTGTTAAGAACTCTCGGCGCTGAGAATGTCACGCTTCGCACTGACTCCCAGCTCGTAACTCGGCAAACTACTGGTGAATTCGCCTGCAAAGAACCACAAATCACCAAGTATGTGGAGGCAATGGTGGCACTCACCAAGCAGTTCGCCGAGTTCAAAATTGAGCAGATCCTTCGTATTCAAAATACACCCGCCGACGCTCTAACACGTCTAACTTCGGCTTGGGAGGGAGGGCAGCGCGAAATCTTAGTGGACTCTATACTCCAGCCCACGTGCCAAGTATTGAATGTCACTTCCGATCCTCAAGAAGATTGGAGACAACCAATACTGGCATTCATTTAGAATGGAGTACTTCCTAATAATAAGGGTGAGGCCAAAATTTGAAACATAAGGCAGCCAAATTAATATTGCGACGTCGGAAGAGTGTTTTACAAAAAGTCTTTCGACAGCCCGCTGCTGCGCTGTTTGGCCAAGCCAGATACGGATAGGGTTATCCAGAAAGTACACGAAGGTTCGTGCGGACTCCACGAGGGAGGAAGAGCACTGACCTTCAAAATCACAAGATTGGGGTATTATTGGCCCACCCTAAGGTTGGAAGCTCGCACTTACGTCCGCAAGTGTCGAGCATGTCAGTTGCACAGTCCAATGCAACAAAAACCATCCGCGGACATGACTCCGATCTTGAGCACAATCCCGTTCGCAAGGTGGGGATTGGACAAAGTAGGACCATTCCCACCCTCAACATCTCAGGCTCGATTCATCTTTGTAGAAGTAGATTACATTACAAAATGGGTCGAAGCCCAAGCTGTAGCGAAGATCACTCAAGATGCGGCAGTCAAATTCATCTACCATTCCATAGTATGTCGATTCGGAATTCCCCAACACATTATCACGGACAATGGCACACAGTTCACAGGGGAAATTTTCAAGAATGTGCGAGAACCTAGGCACAAAACTCCACTTCGCCTCCGTTTACCAACCTCAGGCAAACGAGCAAGTAGAAGTAACTAACAAGGCCATCGTACAAGGATTGAAAAAGAAAATCGAATCGGCAAAAGGGGCCTGAGCAGACAAGTTGTGCGAGATCCTATGGGCATATCGCACAACAAGTAAAAATCTCACGGGCAACACCCCCTTCGCTATGACCTATAGAGTGGAGTTCGTCGTACCAATCGAGATAAGTATACCAACGTACAGAGTCTCGATGTACGACGAACAAACCAATGACCAAAACCTAGCAACAGAGCTAGAGTTGAGGGAGGAAACTCGTGACGAGGCGAACCTACGGAATGAGTCGCACAAGGCAAGCGTATCAAGATACCATAACCGCCAAGTACGAAAAAAGGTATTCCTACCAGGGACTCTCGTCACGCGGAAGGCTAGCATAACAGAAAAGAATAGACCAAGAAATAAGTTATCATCCAACTTCGAGGGGCCCTACATCGTCGAAGAGGAGATTCGACCAGGCACTAACCGCTTACGGCGGCAAAACGGAACAATGGTCCCGAACACCTGGCACGCGGACAACATGCAACAATACTACGCTTAGTGTTGTTGCATCCCTTATTTCTTTGCTTTTCTTAGTATGTATGTTAAGTTATAAATAGTTTGCAAAATAGAGTAGTTAGTGCTTATTTTGTAAATTTTTCAAAAATCATATTGACATTTTTTCCGCTACTTATTTACGACTTCAACTAACACCCTAGTTTAGAAATCTATTTTGTCGTTATGTCCCTAATAGATTAATGATCGTTTTGTAGTTATGGCTTTAACGATCCAATCCCATCTTGTCTCTATAGCCTCGATGAGGGTTAGAAGTTGGTCCGTCGCTACGGCCGAAGTCAAACTACGCATTAGGGTACAAGTCTAGAAGTTACAATCTAAGATAGGTAGCTAACGAATATTTATGAACCTTACGCAAAAGGTTCTAAGTATTTACACCCCTTGTAATCATATCTCGATAGTTTTTGTATCTCGACTTACTATGTCAATTACTTTTGCGAATTTAAGTTAATTCGGAAATATAAGTTATTCGCGAATTTAACCGACGACTGAACTACGATTCGTACGACCAAACTTACGTCCAGAGTGGCTAAGCGATGGTTAGCAGAGTCTAAGTTACGACTTGTGAATCTAATTTCGAGCCTAAGTTACAATTCAAAAATAAGTTATACGAACAATTAACTAAAGAAAGCAAAATAATTCATTAATAAGTTCGAAAGATTACAAAAAAGTTATCACAAAAAAAAAATACAAGCATTAGAACATAGTTTAATCTAATCTTCTTTGGCTTCGTTCTTCAGCTTGTCCAGAGCATCTTTGTTCTTCAGATGCTCCTCGGGATGCTCTTCCACCCATGTCAGAATATCGAAAATAAAATCCCCAGACAAGGCAGGGAACACGGATGGCCCGAAAAAATTGATCTCCTGGAGTTGATCGGATTGACCATTCTTCTCGAACTCCAAATCTTTGACTTTTTCTGAAAGCACAAAGAGATCCTTCTTGACTTTCTCCAACTCTCCTCGAGAGCGAGAGAGTTGATTGTTCAATTCTTGACACTTCGTCTCAGATTGGGAGAGATTTGTTTTCAACTTTTGATTAGTGGCTTGATACGACACCACGCTCCCAATCTCGGCCTCAAGTTGGATCTTCAAATCCTCGACTTCCTTCGTCGAAGTAGCCTCAGCAGCACGGCTAGTTTCAAGTTCCTTACGAAGATCCATAATCTGCTTCACATAATCTTCAATCTCTTTCTTCTGAGCATTGATGGTTTTGTCCCGTTTAGGAACAACATTCTCTTGATAATTGATGAGCTTAGCTTTCACACCCCTCAGTTTCTATAGCTCTTTTTGGTTCTCCGTGTACTTGGTATCCAGTTGGTTGTACTTCTTTTGCGTTTTGAGAGAGTCGTTCAGAGAACCCATACCAAAACACGCGTGGGCCAGATAGGAAGCCTACAAAAAACAAACATTAGTAAGAAAAGTTTTTAAAATAAAAAAACTTAGAAAATAAGTAACTTACAGAATTCAGAGCTTTCATGAGCTCGGTCTTAATCCAATCCCCGGGCTTCGTCATCAGTAGCTTGAGTGCATCCGCTCGAATCTTGGGATCTGCAATCAACTTTGGGAAAGTTGAAGGCACAGTCATAAGCCTCGAACCTAGGTCCTCGTGAATAAATAATGTGAGGAGGAACTTCAGGTCCCAATCGAGAACTAGAGCCCTTCTCAAATATGCTCTGAGGCATTGAACTCTCAGACTTCGAGAGCTTGATCATTTTAGCCTTCTTGAAGCAGGCAACCATGTGAAGAGGGGCAGTATCAAAGAATAGAAGCGTTCGTTTCTTCTTTCTAGTTTCCAGTTCAATAGGGTTTGAAGGTTCCCTATATTTCGCCACATCATCAAAGGTAAAGTCCTCACGCTAACAGAGGATAAAAGGAACCCCACGCGGCAATTGATGGGCCTTGAGAGCCTTGGTAATCGTATCAGCGGCAATCACCTCATCCGCAAATAAACCCATTGAGACATCCAGATGCACACGGTTGATGTCTATCCAATCCTCCCGACTTCCGTGAAGAAATTCTGATGTTACAAAAATAAACTCCTTCGTCCACACCCCGTGGTTTGAAGGTAGTTCATCGACAAGGTTGCGATCGTACACTCTTCGTATCAATCCAACTCGACCAGCTTCAGATCTCGCAACTTTACACAGCTTGTAATACCACAGAAACAAGCCCGCAGTAGCAGTTATGTTAAGACTCCAACAGATGTTGGAGAATCCTCGAAGGCATATAAAAAATGCCACTGGAAGTTGCGACAGCTGATGAAGCACTGAATCTGCTACCAGGGCTCGCGGTGGTGCGAGGTTGATGCCGAAGGCTTTGGAGTCCACGACGCACGTTCTACGTCAAATACCTGCAAGTGAAACTAGGCGATTCTAGTGAGAATCGGCGAGTTTCGTAGTGTAGTGCTCTGGTGTGAGAGTGGAACTTGAATCGTGCCTTTGAGTGTCCCCTTGGGACCCCTTTTATAGGGTCTCGGAGGGCGCACTCATCGGCGGAGATCGCGCCTATGGTCATATATGGTAACATTTATGACGTTGGCTGCCGCCGAGTAACGGTCGTAAGTCGCCGATTCAGGTATGGAAGTCGCCTAGTTAAGGGCTAACTCGGCGAGTTTCTAGGGCCAAGTCGTACAGTCTACCATACTGCCGATCTTGCCTTAACTCGGCGAGTTATCCTGTATGTCGGCGACTTGGTAGTCCAATCGGGCGATTTTACGGGCTAACTTGGCGATCTGGACGAAGAACGATGTTCCGCACCGTGGGAGCTCTCCGGGGGTCCTGCCATAAGCGACGGAACCCTATTCCTTGTTTGAAAGGCGTTGCTGGGAGTGACTGACGTAATCAGGCATGTCTCACCAGTCCGGCATATAGCGACGGAACCCTATTCCTTGTCGAAGGGCGTTGCTGGGAGTGACTGACGTGTTCAGGCATGTCTCACCAGTACTCCCCCCTGAAGAGAGCATGGCAAAACACCCGTGTAGCCTCAATGTCCACCCGACAACTTTTAAAATATTGGTGTAACGAAGGTATTGGAGGAAGCTTGTGATACTCCCCCCGAGAATCATGTCGTCGTGACATATGAATTTTTGAAATATTTTGC
>LFYR01001430.1:250268-327455 GCA_001185155.1 Zostera marina
GTAAATCGTAAACTTGACTTGTAATCGTAATTTAGACTCTTTGTCGTAAATTAGATTTTGAATGAGAACTTAGATAAATATTTGGAATCTTAGGGTTTGATTCGCAAATATTCGTGAGAGTCGTAATTTAGATTCTGAAGTCGCATCTTGACTCGTAAATCGTAAACTAGACTTGTAATCGTAATTCAGATTCTTTGTCGTAAATTAGATTTTGAAAGAGAACTTAGATAAATATTTGAAATCTTAGGGTTTGATTCGCAAATATTCGTGAGAGTCGTAATTTAGATTCTGAAGTCGCATCTTGACTCGTAAATCGTAAACTAAACTTGTAATCGTAATTCAGACTCTTTGTCGTAAATTAGATTTCGTAACTATCACCTTGACTCGTGGGTCGAACAGATGATAGATAAGGTCGAAGCGACGGATGTCATCCAGCCGAAGCGATGGGTGATTGATCCGTCTAAAGTGATGAATGATTATTTTAAATGTTGCATACATATCGCATAATACCTTCATCTACTTAGAATAAAATCGTTGTTAGATTGCGACAACTAATAGGACAATAGAAGCGACAACCAAAAGAGTAGATAAGTTCTTTTGATGTTTGGTTGCTACTGAGTTTGGGCACTCCTATCTTTCTTCTGACGGATAATAGTTACCCACTATTAGCGTGACACACTTGATTGTGAGTGTGAGTGTGAACTGTGGCTTTGGTTGCCATCACAATCATAGGATGGAGAGCGTAAGCTATGGCTTTGGTGGCCATAACTTTTACCAGACTGAGAGTGTGAGTTACGACTTTGGTGGCCATAACTGTTACCAGACTGAGAGTGTGAGTTATGACTTTGGTGGCCATAACTTCTACTGGATTTAGGGTGTGAGCTATGACTCTGGTGGTCATAACTGCTACCCGGAGACTCCTCGTTGTATCGAAGAAGAGTAGTCGAGGTTTCGGATTGGGAACTTGTATCCTCCCTCGTATGCATCTTCTTTAGCATAGCGAGGTTTCTTCCGGCTGGACGGCTCGAGTTCGTCCAGCTTGTCATTGTTCTCCTCTTCTATCTCAATATACGATTGAGCTCGTTGGAAGAGGTCGGGCAGGGTCTCCACTTTATGGAGCATCAGATTCCGGGCCAAAGGGGAGAAAGGAACCAACCCTCTCACGTATCCTGCTATGGCCAGACTTGGGATTAGATCGTTCACTTCTGTCATCATCGAAGTGAACTTAATCGTGTAATCCCTCAGAGACAGCTTGTTCTGTCGTAGTGCCAGTAGTGCGTTGGCACTGTGTTTTATTCTGATCATCCCCACATGTTGGGCGATGAACTTGGAAGAGAGGTCCGTTAAGCTGGAGACTGAGCCAGCCGGCAGACCGGAAAACCACCGATATGCGTTGCCTTTCAGAGTGCCTGGGAAGGCCCGACACAACAACCCGTTATCGGTAGTTTGTGGCTCCAAGATATTCAGGTATAGGTTAACATGATCCTCAGGATCTGTTGTTCCATCGTACGAGTCTATCTTGGGACACCGCCAAGATTGCGGAAAAGATTTTCTCAGGAGGTCCCTATGAAAGGGTGCCCTTCCTATTCTGAGAAGATCATGTGGGTTCCTTAGGTCATGTTTGTCTTTACGAAGCATTTCCTTGATTACCCTATTCATGAGTGTGGCATCGTAATCCGCACGAGTCGTGGAACTCGAAGGTACACCCGAGTGATGTACTGCGGACCTGTGGTGAGAACCGAGATGCTTGTGTCTCTTTGTTTCACCGTGGTTGTCTCCCATAGGAGAGTGATGCGAGTTGGATTTGGGTTGCCCTGAAATTGCAGGACTCTTTCCCTTGAGCTCTTGAAGCTCCTTGGATATCCTTGATTCGGACCGATGATGCGTACTTAAGTTTGTCTTCCTCGAATGTGGGTTAGACTTGCTTGTCGTACATCGTATGGTGGTCCGGCTCCTTGAAGCCTCTAGGTTGGTTAACCTTTTATCCAACTTCAACATGAGAGCATGCATGTGCGCAAGCCTCACCTGTGTTGTCGGAGTTGGGTTCACACCCCCATTTAGTGTGAGTGGTGAAGACACCTCATGTGTAGGTGATGGTGCATTAGAGGTTGGTACAGTACGAGGACCAACCCCTCTTCTAGAAGCTCCTACCTCAGTAGCAGTGGCGAGAGCTTTCTTTTTATGATCCTTAGTAAAAGGAGTCATAAATGGGATGGTTGCTTCTATCGGGTCGAAGCAACAGACCACGAGTGGAAGTTCTTCCGAAGTGCCGGAAGCTATGGGTAGGTACCTGCCCCCCTGGGTGTCACAAAACAGAAAAAATTTCGTATAATATTTCTTTGCAGTTTTGTGACCCCCTTGAGCAGTGCTATTAGTCCCCAAAGTTTGAAATTAGCAAAAAATGTCGTAAATTTTTTGCAATTTTTCTGCAGAAAATCGTGCCGCCGGAGGTGGTTTTCGGGATGCCTGTTTAGACCTATCCCAGAAAAGATTCCTTGCACTGTTGGAAAATTCTGCTCTTTGGTACTCGTAGACAAAACTTTTCTCACGTGATATGTGGTCTCAGAATCCCAAAATCAGATCTGGGTATTCCGGAGGTGGACCGACGAAATCACTGGAGGTGAAAAAAGGTAAAAAGCCCCATACTCTTTTTTTTTTTACCGAAACGACGAGGTGAATCCAACCGTGGCGATGGATTTTCGTTTCGGTAAAAGAGCTGGGCTATAAGTGGTCTTATTTTGGGATAGGCGAGTTTGCCCAAGATAGGCGATTTTTGCTTGGGAAAAATCGAACCTATGCGAAGACGCAAGTTCCAGAGCAAAGGATGACTTGACCAAGCTTGTTCAAAAAACAAAGAAATAAGTCGGTGACTTTAGATTTCGAGGTGTTTTTCGAACAAAGTCGTGAACAGCACTCTTAGCTAGCAGACGATATTCCGGATCGGGCGATTCTCAAGGATAAGTCGGCGATTTAAGGCTAAATCGGACCTTAACCGAGAATCGGACGATCTAAGTCGGTGATTTTTTGACAAACTCGGCGAACTCTTGGGAGAGCTCGAGCCGGATTTTTAAAAAATCGCGATTACGACGGGATACCGGTGGTTCGGTAGTCCCACAGACGGCGCCAGCTGATGAAGCACTGAATCTGCTACCAGGGCTCGCGGTGGTGCGAGGTTGATGCCGGAGGCTTTGGAGTCCACGACGCACGTTCTACGTCAAATACCTGCAAGTGAAACTAGGCGATTCTAGTGAGAATCGGCGAGTTTCGTAGTGTAGTGCTCTGGTGTGAGAGTGGAACTTGAATCGTGCCTTTGAGTGTCCCCTTGGGACCCCTTTTATAGGGTCTCGGAGGGCGCACTCATCGGCGGAGATCGCGCCTATGGTCATATATGGTAACATTTATGACGTTGGCTGCCGCCGAGTAACGGTCGTAAGTCGTCGATTCAGGTATGGAAGTCACCTAGTTAAAGGCTAACTCGGCGAGTTTCTAGGGCCAAGTCGTACAGTCTACCATACTGCCGATCTTGCCTTAACTCGGCGAGTTATCCTGTATGTCGGCGACTTGGTAGTCCAATCGGGCGATTTTACGGGCTAACTCGGCGATCTGGACGAAGAACGATGTTCCGCACCGTGGGAGCTCTCCGGGGGTCCTGCCATAGCGACGGAGCGCTAGTCCTTGTTGAGAGGCGTTGATGGGTAGTGACTGGTGTAATCAGGCATGTCTCACCAACAGCGACACCCTGGTTGCAAGTACGACTTCGCTCGTTAATGTTGGAATGGGAAGCTCGGTGAAGTGCTTAAAGTACATCTTAGGAAGATCCTGGAATCCCGGTGGTGGGAGATTCGCAGGCTGATATAGCGATACCCAAAATCGCAGATGTCCTGATATCCTCATCCCCCTCAAGAGATATCGAGCTTAGCTCGCGCTCACAACAGAAGGAGGATGTAGCGGCCCATGCTGCGCGAGCGTTGCAGTAGTCATCACTTGCTCAAACTCACCCTGGCATGAAGAACCCATAGATAGCACCATTGACAGTCTGCTCACAATGGGCAAACCCGGTCGGGTTTGTCGTTCCGACATAGTGTGGAGGGTCGGCATACTTGTCAAGGTTTTTATCCAGTTTAGTTGGAGGAAGAGGACTTCTCGCTCCGTCAGATCTGTCACGAGAGGGTTGACTCTCACCGCGATCCACAACCAATTCTTCCTCGTAATTCAAGTTATGAGGGTTGTGGACCCTCTCCTCCTATCCAGGAATGTAAATCTTCCCCAACCCATGAGTTGTGGGAAGTTCAATCTCGCCGTGTCGAGATTTGTGGCTTCGTCTCTTTTTCTTTCTTTGACCATCATCCTCGCGTGGTCGCTTGTTAAGGTTCATCCCAGAAACGATGACACCCTCAGAGTTCACTACAAGCGGGTTGGGATGAGGCTCGACCACCGGAATCGAAGTATCCAATGTTTGAATCGGAATCACCGACTCAACCTCCAGAGTCGCCAATTCAACCATCTGAGTCGTCGACTCATACCGTATGTTCGACGCTTCCGGGTCTACGTCCAGTCTTGTCCTCCTCTTGAAGAGGGCTTTCTTCTTGGGCACCTTCGGACTTGGCGACTCCGCAGAGGGAATCTTCGATCCAAAGGTAGGTCCAGGAATCTCGCCCGCTTCGAGCTCGGCCCCAGTCACGACCACATTAGCCTCTTCCGGAATCGCCGACTTCTCGGGCGAAGGATCGAGTAGCTCGTGCACTAGGGCACTGGTATTCGGGCCGATGAAGAGTGCGACCACCGGAGTCACCGAGTCCGGACCAAGACGGGAAGAACCCTCTCTGGTCGGGGACGAAAGCGGTAACTCAACGGTGTTCAGCACTCTGACCAAGTTGCCTCCGCCAGCCAGCTCCTTGATCATCTCGTCGGTCTCGGCGTCGGAGAGTCGAGGAGCTGAGGAATTGGTGTTTGCCATCGATTTAGCAGAGAGTCGTCGATTCGAGTAAGGACTCGGAGATTCGAAAAGCTAGGGTTTAAGCGATTCGAGGGGAATTGGGAAAGTGAAGTGAGAATTAAAAAAATCTCACAACTATTTATAGCCTTTGGGAAAATTGCAAAAAAAACCCGAAGAATCCGAAAATTACACGAAGGAAAATCGGAAATTGATTTCCAAATCCCGCGAATCGACTCCAGACAGTATTCGCGAGAAATTGCAGAAAAATTTCCCTTATCTGGAAAATTTGCAAATATTCTTCAAGAATCCCGAGGATCTTCGAAAAGATCCGACTGCTCACAACAGGAGTCGTCGATTCCCCCGTGGAATCGCCGACTCAAGAGGGTAAAATTTTAGAATTTCCCACACAACTACCCCGACCCTGGAGCGGCCGATTGGGACATCCAATCGACAACTCAGGGTAAACATCAGCAAAACTGCCTCACGGGCACGTTTTCGGGGGGGAGTATCACGAACTCTCTCTGACACTTCTGTCGCTTCGGTCAGAAGTTGTCACGTACTATCTCATGGGGGGGAGTATCACGAACTCTCTTCAACACTTCTGTTGCTCCGGCCGGAAGTCGTCGCACCACGGGGGAAAGTATCACGAACTCTCTCAGGTACTTATGTCGCTTCGGCCAGAAGATGCCATGTTTTATGCAGGTACTCAAGGGGGGAGTATCACAAACTCTTCCCGACACTTCTGTCGCTTCGGCCAGAAGTTGTCACACTCAGGGGGGAGTATCACCAACTCTTCCCGACACTTCTGTCGCTTCGGTCAGAAGTTGTCACACTCAGGGGGGAGTATCACCAACTCTTCCGACACTTCTGCCGCTCCGGCCGGAAGTTGTCGAATATGAGCACGGTAAATCTGTCGCTTTGGCCAAATTTACCGAGGATTCATTCGAGCAAAGGAAGGATCTCGTGAAAGGTAAAATTGCGCGGTAAGTTCAATTAGTGAATAAAATATGAGTTTTAGACTGATTTAGTGGTTTTGCAGGATGTTTTCTTTTTTGCAGGTATGATTCTGTCACTTTGGCCATAATCAGATCTATCTTGTCGCTTTGGCCTCGATAGATCAAAGATCATTTTGTCGCTTTGGCCTTAATGATTTTAACCCATCATTCCGCTTATTTGCATTGATGGGTTAGTCATCGTTGCGGACGTAAAGTCGCTCTTGATCAGGGTTGACTATAAACATTAGTTCTATCGTTTTGACTAGAACTAGATTCTGTCGCTTTGGCCAGAATCGGATTTATTTTATCGCTTTGGCCTTAATAGATCAAGATCCATTTTGTCACTTTGGCCTTAATGGACCAAGAATTATTTTGTCGCTATGGCCTTAATAATTCTCTCATCTTGTCGCTTTGGCCTTGATGACACAGCAAAAGTCGCTCTTGATCAGGGTTAGACTATAAACACGTAGTATTGTGGCCTAGAACTAGATTCTATCGCTTCGGCCATAATCAATCCATTTTGTCACTTTGGCCTTAATGGATCAAGAATCATTGTGTCGATGTGGTCACAATGATTCGATCTCATCTTGTCGCTTTGGCCTTGATGCGGATCACATACACATTCTTGCTTGGGGGGGATACTGGCGATACACGCATGTTTTTTGTGCTCCCTTCAGGGGGGAGTACTGGTGAGACATGCCTGATTACGTCAGTCACTCCCAGCAATGCCCTTCAACAAGGACTAGGGTTTCGTCGCTTTATGCCGGACCTCCGGAGAGCTCCACTGTTGCGGAACAAAGGTCGTCGTCAAGTCCTCAAGTCAACACCTCGGAGTCGCTGACTGAGCTACCAAGTCGCCGAGTCCAGTGGTAAATCGGCCGAGTTGAGTCTGAGTTAGTTAGCATTGGTAGGCTGACGACCTCGTTCCTTGGACTCGCCGACTCCACCCCTGGATTGCCGACTCCCATAGGATTTGACATAGAGCGCGTGTCGTGGACTTCAAAGCCTCTGGCATCACCTCGTACCTCCGCGAGCCCCTGATAGCAGATTTCGTGCTTCAGCATGCCCCTATACCATGTTATCACCTGTGTTGGTCAAGCATCGTACTCTTGTCCTCAAGCCTATTCTTAGTATTGAGGAGTTTGAGAAAGTCAAGTTGTTGAGTAAAGTGTATCTAAAACCTATCCATGTTTATGAAGCTAACAATGATGCTTTTACTAGCGAAGGTTAATGATACTTTTATTTTTCACTATTTTTACACTTCATATCTTACTAACCCTTTTATTTTTCATACAGAATATACCGCACTTTACCCCGATGGTGCGTCTGAGCGCACCAATCATAAACAAGTGGGAGGGAAGTTCTATTCTCAAGCTAGCAAACCATTTGACGCGAAAAGGTTGCGAAAAATGGCTGCTTCCAGGGTTATTCGGGAACCTACCACTGAGCTTGAGGTGGGAGAGATTCAGGAAATCCCTGTTCTGCCTCAGGAGCCCGATGAGTTGAAGAAGAGGACCCCAGTTACTACTTCTTCTCTTCTGCAGAAAAGACCACGCATCTTTGAGCAGAGTTCGTCCTCTCATCCTCCTCTCCCTGCGAAGGAGCCTTTGCCTAAACAACCTTATCATTCAACCCACGATGATCAAACCCCGGGGTATCCTGGTTTCACCCGACGAATTACGAGAATAGGGCCTCTTTTGTTCCCGACACTATTGCGAGCCAGGCCGCATTGAAAAAGATATCTATATACGTACGGGTTGGACAAATTGGTCGAGGAGTTAGCTCAGAACCTGACAAACGTAAGATTTCTTTTTTCTTTTATATTTATTGTAGTTTTACTAACTTCATCCTTTTTGCAGCTTGACCATCTGTACAAGGGAGGATTTGCTTCTCTTGCTGGGATCCAGAATTATCACACGATCCTTGATGAAATTTCTACCCTAAAGAATAAGTTGAAATCTGGTGAGTCTAGAGCTACGGAGTTTGGGAATACCAATTCGTACCTCCATCTTCAAGACGGAAAAAAGGCAGCAGATATCTTGGCTAAGGATCTCCAGATTAAGGATTTGGAGGAGAAGAGTAGGAAGATGTAGGTTGAGCATACTACTGCCAACACTGCTAAAACTAATGCCGAGGCCCTAGCAACCCTTCACAAGTCGCTTGTTGATTCACTTGAGATCTCTCTTGATACAGCGAATCATACAATTTCTCAACTAACGGGTGAACGGGATGCTCTGAAGACTAGCCAAACGTCTGCTGCTGACCTCTTGATTAAATATGATGAGAAGATGAAAGAGTTGAACAACCTCCGACGCAAATATGATGAACTACGGAAAAGGAGTGCAGATAATAAGGATTACCTACAAACTAAACTTAGGAAGAACATTAACGACTACAACAACTTAGTTCGGTTTGGTCCTTTTCTGTATCCGGAGTTCGATGCTGATGAATAGGGTGTCAAATAAAGCCCGAGCCCAATGCTCAGGCTCGTTAAGCTCGATGGACTCGGTAAAAAGTATAAAAAATTAAAAAAATATTATATTTAGAGAGAATAAAGATGTAACACAGATGGTAAAATGTTTCTTTAGCATGCGAGAGGTCATGGGTTCGATCTCTCATGTCTCCAAATTAATTATTTTAACCTGCAGATTAAGTTCGAGCCCAGGCTCGCGAGCCCAAGCCTGGAAAGTCTCTGATGAGCCGAGCTCGAACCCGAGCCTAGATGATACCTTAACGAGCCGAGCCCGAGCCCGACTCTATAAGCAAAAGCTCGGCTCGGCTCGTTTGACACCCTACTGATGAAGTTCTCAAGTGGGTTGTGGACAATTCGGAACGAGTTGAGAAGCTTCAGCTGAAATGGGCCGAGGACGAGGTTACTGAGCTTGTCGCGAGTGAAATTCTTTTGCTAACAGCTCCTGAAGCCCCCTCACAAGCTGATTCTCAACCTGGTGAAGCTCTTCTTGATATTTCACAAGAAGATGTAGCTATGATGGATGAGCTTCTGAAAGCTATTGATCCCAAGCCTCAATAGCTTGGGACAGAGTTCCCTCTTTAGTCTATAAGTCTCGGGACAGAGTTCTTCTCCTACTATGTAGGGTCCTTCCCAATTAGCTCCTAGCTTTCCTTTAGAACAATCTTTCCTAGTTATATTTACCCTTCTTAGGACCAGACTCCCTTTCCTTATGTTCTTTAACTTCACATTTCTGTCGTGATATTTGGCGACACTTTGTTTGTAGACGGTATTCTTAGCCTGCACATACATTGGTGATAGGACGACGGGACTGTTTTGATTCCATGAATGAAGGTTCGTCCAAAAATACCATGAAAAGTGGATTCAACTTCTACCATTATGAAACGGCAAGTCCGCTTCCTTTCTTGGAACCAATAGAGACTTTCAATTCAATAACACTAGCCACCGGGGCGACGATGTTAGTGAACCCGTATATGGCTTTCTTGCAAGGAGATAGATCCTCCCTTTTAAGGTCCATGCGGGTGAAAGTGTCCAAGTAGAAGATATCTACGAATCTTTCGGTATCGATAATCATCCTCTCGACGTGGGAATCATGACCGATGTCTGCTTGGATCACGAGTGGATTCTCGTGGGGTTGCATAACATCGTCCAGGTCCTCTTCGAGAAGTATGTGGATTTCTCTTCGCGGACCCGTTTTTCGTTGTCTTGAGGTGTTGATATCGACATCATCACCTTCCATGAATACCCTTGTTCTGGTCTAGAGAACCACCACCAAATATTACATTGATGGTTTTTCGCTGCCGGTTCTCGCTATCGTCGCTGTCCAGAGATGGGGAGCGTGGACGTTTTCCCTTCGGATTGGACTTGCAGTTGTCCCGGCCTCGGGTTCCCTTGACAAAATTGTTGAGTTCTCCTTTCGAGATCAACTGTTCAACGTAGCCCGAGAACTCCCTGCAGTGATCCGTTAAGTGGTTGTGGTCTTTGTGGAATTTACAGTATTTTTCACCTTTGACATGGTTATTTTTGGTCGTAGGGTCTAAGGAACGGGGAAGTCCACTCGGTTTCTTATCTTCTCGAACAAGTCACCTCTGCTTATCGTGAGCGAAGTGAAATCCTTCCATGACTGGGGTAGGTTTCCTCCCTTAGCAGATTTGGTCGGTGTTTGCCCCTTCGATGTATGGTACACCTTATTATCGTGTTTGGGCCTCCACTTTCTTCTCGAGGTTTTGATCGCTTGGTTGGTGTACTTTCTAGAAATACTATGGAAATTATCCTTTCCATTGTCTTTTTCTTCTCAAATTTGAATTTTTTGAAGCTGGGGGTATCAAGTTCCACCAGCTTGTTCTCATCCTCCTCTTCCATCTCAATGCACAATCGAGCCCTCTGGAAGAGTTGCGTGAAGGTCTTGACTTTCTAGACCTTCAAACTTTCAACCAATGGGGAGGGGAGTATGGTATCAACCCTTTGATGTACCCCGCAATGGCGGTACTTGAGATTAATTCGTTCACCTCTGTCATCATAGAGGTGAACTTAATCATGTAATCCCTGAGGGATAAGTCCCCCTGTCGCAACGCTAATAGGGAGTTAGTGATGTGCTTGATCTTAATCAACCCCACGTGCTGGGTGACGAACTTCAGAGATAAGTCTGTGAAGCTGGTGATTGACCCGACTGACAGACTAAAAAATCATCGATAAGTGTTGCTCTTGAGAGTGTCGGGGAATGTCCGGCACAATAACCTGTTATCGGAAAGGGCTTCTTTAGAAGGTCCCTATGGAAGGGAGCCTTTTTAGCCCTCATAAATTCGTCGGGGCTACTCCGTAGATGGGGACTGGTGTGACTCAGAATCACCCGTCACATCTCGGTTGGTCAACCGGCTCCTCGAAGCCTTTAACTTGTGCACCTCCCTCCCCAAGTCCAATAAGAGGGTTTGTATCTGTGCAAATTGCTCCTACAAGATAGGGGCAGGTGGTGGCTCATTGTGAGGAGCGTGTGTATGCTCCGCCTCGCTTCGTGGAGGAGGCATATCATTAATGCGAGGTGACTCAACATTGTGAGTCGATCCTTCCTCGGTGACTGGTGCTATACTGCCTCAGCTCCTCAGCTCCCCTTTGGGCGCAAGCGGAGGATGTAGCTCGCGTGGTTTTCTTAACAGGTGCCATGGAGGCGAAAAAACCTTAAACGAGAGTGAAACTTCGAACGAAAGCGAAAAACAGACTTAACAAAGTCACAAAAAACTTGGCAAAAAATCGCCGATTTCACATAGGATTTTTTTTACAGAGCTTTGTGGTCAGTGCCTTTAACAATAGACAATTTCCAGAAATCGACGATTTCTTATGCAAATTCGACGATTTCCTATGAAATCCAACCAGACCTTTAGCAAAGAAGAATCGACGATTCTTATCCAAAAATCGGCGATTTTTATGAGAAGTCGGCAATTTCTTTAGAAATCCAACCGGGTCTACTCAAAGAAAAATCGACGATTTTACTAAGAAATCGGTGGTTCGTTTGTCCCACAGATGGTGCCAGCTGATGAAGCACGGAATGTCTTACCAGGGCTCGTGGTAGTGCGAGGCGATGTCGGAGGCTCGGAGATCCACGACGCGTGCTCTACGTCAAGTCTTCTGAGAGAAATTGGCGATTGCACTATCAGAATCAGCAATTTGCTCCGTGTGATCCGCTCTAGAATGGGTGGAACTGATGCCTTGAAGTGAGCCTGAGTCCCCTTTTAAAGGGCCTTTGGGGGCGCAATCTACGGCGGTGATCGCGCCCGACCATAATGGTGTGCATTATGGACACGAGCTGATGTCGAGTAACGGTCCGGAATTCGACGATTTGGGGAGGAATCGGCGATTTAGTGGCAGGGTCGGCGAGTTCAAAGGGGCAAGATCGTCACTCTGCTAGGTGCTGACGATCTTGGCCTCAACTCGACGATTACCACTGAAACCGATGATTTGACGAAAATCTTTGTTCCGTGCTCGTCCGACATATAGCGAACGGAACCCTAGTCCTTGTTGATGAGAGTGACTGATGTACAGTCATGTGTCAGCATCCTCCATAAGGGTCGTACGACCAGCGACAACGGATTCTCGAAGTGCAGTCTCGTTTACCTCGGCTTCGTGAACGCGAAGTCTCTCGAAGGCAACTGCAGCCTCTGTCGCCTCGACCAGCATGGGCATGTGCGTCTCGGCATCTTTAGAAGCACCAGCAACCGCCCGGTCACACTCTTCGACAACGGCCGAATCCTCTTTCGTGAGGCGGGCGACCTGCTCGCGCAGCTTCCCCAACTCCTCGGCTCGGTCGAGGCCCCGCAAGAGAAGGGTCTTCGTGAGAGCGGCGCTGCGGAGGGCATCATGGTAAAGATCGCGGTCGAGGTCCATAAGATCACGAACAGGTCCAGATACTTCCCCTCTTTCGTCAGCCAAGACTCGAGGCAGGAGTGGTCCTCGCGAAGTATATCCCAGCAAGGCAGAAGACGGAGACGGCGGGTCAACTACCGCAACACCTGTAGGAAATTCGCCCAAAACAGGAGCACCATCGAGCAAGGCGTGAAAATGTTAACCGTCCAGGTCCTCCGACAGTTCGGGGAGTCGGTCGAGTCAGTCGAAGATCAGGACTCTTCGGGGGTTCCTTTTCAGTTTCTGGTAATATGATCTGTATCAACATTTTCGAGTTCCTTTGATCTGACCTCACGATTAAGAATTAACGTCCAAAATCATTCAAGCTTGTTCAAATTCACAAACCCTAATCTGATAACTTCTATATCAATTTATTGAAAGTGAGAGATGATTAAGATTAAGGGAATCTAGAATCTATAAACTTTTTAGAATATCCAACTTTTAATTCCTTATTTTTTAAAGATTCTTATTTTTTCAAATTTCACATAAATAATGTAATAATAGATTTGCATTCAAAAGCTTTAGTAATAAAAAAAATCCATTTGAGTAATAATTTAATCAATCCAATCGGTTGGTGGATTAAAAAAAAAATCAAATAAGCGGTTTCGGATCTTTACACGGTCGGTGGTGAACGAACCACTTTACCGTTGACACACTTACAACGATGTCCAGTCAACATTCAGCACACGTCCTTTGTTGACTCAAAGTTTTCCATGGGACCCACGTTGCACGTTTCTACTTGACCGTTTTTCTCCTCTTTTTTTTTTAATCCTGTCATAATCCGGTCCCACGATCTATTTAAATGACCGATATATCCTCTATTGCTTGATGACATCTGGTCAAAAGACAAGGGTTAAATAAGTCTAAATGTCTGATTACCCTTTGCCGCCGGTCCGCCGCTTTATTATTTTTATTTAAATCATTTTTCTCCGTTCTTGAAACGACCAAAAACCATTACTGTCGAAGGAACGCGTGAATAATTATTTAAGGTCGGTGCAAATATTATATTTGTTAAGTTTATTAGATTACTTTTGCATCTTACATGATGTGTTAGTCTTATACAGTGTATTATTTTATTATAGAACAATAAAAATGAGAACTTTATATCTTGACCTTTACATCTAAATTTAACGTTGATTTATATAGTTTATTATTTAAATCATTTAAAGATAAAAATCCTCATGTAGACATTTCAACGGTCGTGATCTGATTCTTACAGAATTCTCATATACCTGATTTTGTATCTTGACCCTTATATCTAAATTTAATGTTGATTTATATAGTTTATTATTTAAATCATTTAAAGATAAAGATCATCATGTAGACATTTCAACGATCGTGATCTGGTCCTCACAGAAATCTCATATACTCCGTTTTCACTAGAATCGTTTTCTTTTATTTTAATTATTAGATTAAATAATACTAATCACGATTTGACGGCACTCAAAAATATTTTCTTAATTATTTATTATACGGGTTTTGATTAACGGATAAGAAGAAGTCATTAAGTGGCTTAACTACGGAGTAAATAAGTAGTTAAGAGTGTTCAAAGAAACATAAAGAATCCAGGATTCCACCGACAAGAGAGCCAATAAGAATTTAATGCTTTCCCATGGAGGTAGTGGTGCAATGACGAAACTAGCCTTATACAAGGGTATTTAAAAAACCCATGTGACGCCGCCGTCATATTAAAATAAAATAAAACGACAGGATAAAAGAAAAGAAAGGGACCTCGATGGCGGCGTAGGCGTCGGCGGCGGCAGCGGAAAAAGACAATAAAGAAAGAAAAAGGAAACAACGTAGGCCGGCGGTCGGCGGCGTAATAATGGAAATTTGGAATTAGATTAAGAGGATTTAATCCGGAAAAGAAGAAAAAAACGAAACTGTACAGAAGGTGGAGAAATAACATGCAAGAACAGAGAACTGAAACCTCCGAGGAGAACGAACAAACGAACGATCAGAAAGTAATAGCCGGTAGATTAAGATCGAACGACAGTGGTATCTTCTTCCTAGACACAGTAGCCAACGTCTTCTCCTGTTCCCCTCGAACGACGACTTGCACCGCTTCGAATCTGTACCCACCACTTCCAAACTCCCTCCCGTCGTCGGTTCTTCTTCTCGTCATCGGAACACCGGTGGGCGGCGAGGAAAGCGAAAGAGCCAGCGCGACGGGAGGATCCGAAAGAGGAGGAGGAGGAGGAGAAGCAATAGCCACAACGTTACTACTCCCTACAAAGGAGTAACCAAAGTTGGTCTTAGCCTTAGGACCTCTTAGATTCCTTGCAGCCTCATCATAAGCCAAAGCAGCTTCTTCCGCCGTATCAAACGTACCTAACCATTTTCTCGTCTTCTTCCACGGATCCCTGATCTCCGCTGCAAACCTCCCCCACGGTCTCTTCCTCACGCCTCTGAAATGGGTTTCCCTCCCCGTCGACTTCTGACTACCACCACCACCCATGACCGTCGCAGTTCCTTTGTCCCCACCTCCGCTGCTAACGGATATCATGTTTGTTGCCGCCGTCGTGTAACCATCTTTCCCCACCCAAAGAGGCTCCGAAGCCATCTCCGCCGCAAGAGTGACAAAAGGAGAGAGGTGTTTGGGGGTGGAATTTCGACATGGCGTGGCGGTCATTTATAGTCTACTTTTTTTAAACTCACGGTCTTCGTTTCTTCCGACAGGAGTTTAACGCATAAATATTTTCGATTTTTCTCTTCCAAACTCCTAAATAAATAAATAAATAATCCTGGGACTTTAAGGTAATTAACTCAAGATTAAAATGCTAAACCGTCTTTTGTCTGATGGGTGCGTGGGGGTGCGACCCTGTCCCATGGGTCAGTGGATAATGTTTGGATATAATTTTTTTTTGTTTTCTGGGTGAATTGCATTTTTCTCCTTGGAAATAGATTGAACTGTCAAAACTTACTTGGTCAAATGTACATCACGTTTAACATTAAAGAGGGAGAAAATATCTGACAGCGGAAAGAACCAGTCCCCACTACTGTCACTGCTAAGTAGGTGATCCGTAAGATCTGTTACGGCATGTAGTTGATCCAACGCTCAGGAAACGATCGAGTTATCATCGTGCGTGACGCCGCATTATATGAAATGTGTCTTCGTGACGATATCATGATCAGTATGACGTCATCTGAACAACAGAGTTTTGATTTGATTCTCTATTTTTTGCAATTCTAACCTTGGACTTGGTACAAATTATCGCTTGAACCAGTATGGATAGAAGTTGGTGGGTTTGGGGCGGGGCTCGACAGACACGTGGTGACTATTGTCTCGATACTTGAAAAAACAGATTTGCAGACGGATGGAGCAGAGCTAACACTATCTTACGTGCCGGCGAATAAACAGCCGGAATCTTCCACGTGTATGTAATTTTCTCATCCGTTCAACTATCTCCTTTCCTCCAACCGGACCCGACCCGCTCGCTTTCTTGGTCAGAATATTTTGTCGGTGTCAATCCCATCGACCATCTGAAGTTATGGACCATAGACAATTTAAAACCCTACATTAAAATAGAAACTAGTCTGAATTCACTATTCACTAGAGACTAGACATGAATGTATGAAATGGGCCAGATTATGAGAACCTTCTTTAATACCAAACTCATTGGTCAAAACATTTAATAGTGTGTAAATGGGTCGGGTCTGGATTGATTGGTTTGGATCCGAACCCATAAAGTTAGAGTTTTCGTAATTTGAGAAAATAACTGGAGTCTGAAAATTAGGCGTATGGCGTCATTTCCTCCTGATGATTTCAACTTGTCGAGATGGGGTAATCGACAATATCTAATTCTGCTGTCGTCCATCTTCTAAGTGCTTGTATCTCGATCAAACTATTATTGGTCTTTTTGAACCATTTTTGGCTGAATAGGGTGTTTATGTTTTCCAATTGGTGAAGATGTTAATCTCGAGTTTCCATCAACTTCCGCAACCGCAATGACAGACTTGAGCAATGAAGAGAAAGATTACAGTGAAGGAGATTCTTCGGATTCAAGTGTTGCATACCATGAAAAATTCTTCCGAGCCTCTAGGAACAAAAGAAAGAAATGGCAAAGAAACAGAGAAAGAAGGTTAGTAGATATTCAAGAAAATAAATCACCATACTTTCTTACTGCAGGAGACCACTCTGGGGCTCAAATGGTTCAAGAAAAACTCACTGGGGAAGAGAATTACGTATTATGGGTTAATTCAATGAAACTTTCACTCGTCATAAAAAAGAAGATAAGTTTCATTAATGGAAAAATTAAGAAGCCCATAAATGAAACAAAGGAGGATTATGAGATAGAGAGATGCTCAACGGATTATAAGTATTATCTTGGATAATTAACAGTGTGAGCCCCCAAATAGCCTCAACACTCATCCACACAGAGACAACCTATGGTGGTGCTTGGGTAAATCTTCAAAAAAGGTACAAACAAAAGAATGCACCAAAAACAAGTCAACTAAGGTACGAAATAAATACCTTAAATCAATCACATGAATCTGTCTCAGTATTTTTTGATAAGTTTAAAACATTATGGGGTTAATTTGTTGAGATAGAAAAACTCGAAAGTAAATTTTGTGAAATATGTGTTCCAATTTATAACAAGAAATTAGAGAAAGATAAAATTTATCAATTCTTATTAGGATTGAATGATGAATTCATGAATGACTTTTAAAAGTCAAATACTAGCATACCCTGAACTCCCATCAATGAATCAAGTGTTTTGTCTAATAATTCAAGAGGAAAAACATAAAAACAATTTTAAGGATAAAATAGGTGGAGAAGCTACTGTTCTATTCTCCAAGAAAATTGAAAAAAAAGAAAAAAAACCCAAGGAAAAAGGATAGTAAGAGTGGAAAAAAACTAGACACTAGATACTATTGTGATAACTGTAAATTTTTTGGACACACAAGGGAACAATGCTATTTTTTTTAAAGACGATTTAGATTGAAAATAAAAATAAAGAGATTACAAAACTACAACAGACTACAACAAAATTACAATAAAAGAAAGACAATTAATTAAAAAACTAAAATATGATAGGATGTGTGGAATAGCTATGACTTGCATGTTATTCATCGGCTTGTAGGTCAGTGACCAATAACGAGGCTTCCTCCCATCTTCTGATAGTTGTATCTTCCAAACTTAACCTGTGCGATTTTTTATATAGACAGTGGTCATAAATGATAGTCAAATCTCCTATGAATTCCCTTGCGATGACCCTGACCGGCCGAGAGATCCCTTCCTTATGTCGTAGATTCCTCTCCCTCTAGAGATGACATATATATATTGTAAGTGCATTCCAATGTAAACCCCAACATGGTGCTGACTTTCTGAATTTGGATATCCCTTCTATGATATCACCCATCCTTATATCTCCTTGCTTTATCGCTGTGATACTCATAACCTTCCATAGAGCGTAATATGTCATTCTTGTAAATTCGTTTCAAAGAGTCCAGCTGAAGTCGCAGTTGAAAAATAGATGGGTTGTCGTTTCCTCAGTTGCGTCGCATAAGACACACTTTGCCGGTACCACTACTCCCCAATTTTTCAATTTATCGAATGTTCTTAGCTTTCCCCATCTCAATCTCTATAAGCAGAAGGCCATGTTTGAGGTACGACATGTCCATACTCCAGCGGCCAGAGGGTCAGAAATGGCTGTCGGTGATAACTTTGCTCTTATAAGTCTCGATTTTATACATTGTCGGGAACAATGCTATCATTTAGTAGGCTTTCCAAGTGATAAAAAAAATTCAAAAAGAAAGATGATTCAAAGAAAGTTATCAAAGAAAGTGCAAATCAAGCTTCCACTTCCACAATTATGCAAAATCTGACCAGTGAGGAGTTGTTAATGCTCAAGGATTTTTTGAACAAATCCTCTGGTATGAATTATTCTTTTTATTTATCAAATTATAAAAATGTTTGGATAATAGACACTGGAGCATCCCAACATATGACTGGGAATCTCCAACAATTTGATGAAACTCCTAAAAGGGGATCTTTTAGCATTTTGTCACCATACCAAGTGGTGAAATATGCAAAGTAACCTCAACATAAGATATTACAATTTTCAAGGATATTGTGCTTTAAAATGTTTTATACATCCCATAATTCAAGGTTAATTTAATTTCAATAAATAGATTAACCTTGGATACAAATTTGAGTATCATTTTTAATGAAATTAAATGTGATTTTCAGGAAAACAAATCAAAGAAAGTGATTGGAGAGGGAAGATCCTAAAATAGACTCTATTTTCTAAAGTCTCATTCAAATGATTTTCCTGATTTTGCATACACTTCCATGGACTTTGAGACATGGCATAAAAGATTGGGACACATCTTAACAGAAAAGATGAAGCTCCTTATTAGAAATAGAAATATAAAATGTAAATTTTCAAATTCAGATCATGCTTGTAATAATGATTGTAATACAGTAGATGATGTGAATTTTTCTTCTAAAAATAAACAATTTTTTCCAGATATGAATAAGAATCTTCAATAAAAGAGAAATGTGATGTTTGTCATAGCTAAACTTTTTTTTTTGAGTTAAAACTATTTGATAATATATAAATTTTAAAACAAAAAAAGGAGGAGTGATCACATGCGACCCACCTCATGCCCTTCGCATTGATCTAGCCACGTGATCTTACGATCGATTGACCTTCAATAACTTTTGGAGAACTGACTCAATGTTTCTTAGAACGATCTATGCATCATCGTTCTTACGTAGTAGGCCTAGGACAATGGGGAGTGTAAAAACCCTGGTGCGTTCCATGGCCTCTTTTCCTTTTCCAAGGGAAAACTTTGTCATCACCTTTCGGTCCACTACTCGTAAGTGATTTCACATATCGTTTCTACTGCAAAAGAAATACCATCTCTTAAGAGATAGGACTCTCTATGGATGTGATTTTTTGGATCACTCCATTAACACAAAATTTCCTTCTATGCCTTTTGGTAAGTCGGAATTCATTTTGAATTCTGATCCACCATTAGCCTAGATATGTATTTCTCTATTACAGTTTCCTACCGAATTTAAAATACAAATAAGTCGTAATTAATAGATAATAAGTCAACTTGGGGCCGGTTGCGGGCTTCTAGCCCATATTTCCGCTAATTGCTGCTCTTGGGTTGTTCCTCTGGTCTTGTACCTGTTCGCCGTGAAGGTGTTTCCCATGTCCTGTATTATCCATCTCCCTATCTCTTGCGGCCAAGTGCGTCTGTCCTCGTGCACTTTTTTGTTTCTTTCGGTCCAGATCCCCCATACCGCTGCTGCCGTGTATGCCCATGTTAGACCCCAACATGGCGTGTTCTTTGTTCTGGCGTGGGCCTCTTCCATTACCTATTCTAAAGAGAGTCTTGCACATGTGATCAAACCTGGTTTTGCATTTAATATATAGGATCATACGTCCATGGAAAATTTACATCTGAAGAACACATGGTCTTGCGATTACCATGGTCCTCCACATAGTATGCAGTCAGTATTTCCCCCTCCCATTCTTCTAGCCCAATCGACCTTCATCGATATCTTAACCCATCTAGCTCTCCATAATGTTATGCTAAACTTCCTAACGCTAGTGGTCCATACCCCCTCCCAGAATTTATCGATTTCACCTCTATTCCTTATGGATTCTCATGCATTTTTGTATGTTGACGAGGTACCACTCCCGGTCCAAGTACAATTGTAGTTGGGCCTACATTTTAGGACCTTCTCTATTTTGTGTTTGTTATTTATTATACCAGCCCATAGAGCGGAATCTACCCTTCGTTGTTTGTTTATGTCTCTAGGGTCTCTTCCCCTCCCAGATCCTTCCCAACCTGTTTATCCTAGATGCCTCTGCTGATTTTAAGAAGCATCTCATCCCTAATCCCCCCTCCTTCTTGGGCAGTGTCATTTGGACCCAAGTAAAGTCTTGCTTTCCGTTCCATATATATCTGTATGAAATGGATTGCAGTTCATCGAGTGTTCCCTCTGGTAGTCTACTGGACATATTCCAGTAGTTGAATATGTCCATTATTCCCCAGTGGAACAGTTGCACCCTCCTTGCATGAGACAGAAACCTTGTCTTCTACTCTTCTACCATTCCTTTAACCCGATCTATGAGGGGAGTACAATCCTTTTGACATAGAATTCTGGGTGAGAGAGGCAGCCCTAGGTATTTGGTTGGAAAGGTCCCCTCACTGAACCTTAGGTTGGTCAGCAGTTCTTGCCTACCCCTGGTTGATTTGGAGAAGAAGATCTCGCTTTTTGTTTCGCTTACCCTTAGTCATGTTCTTGACTCAAATCTTAAACATCTCATCTATGGATTTGAAAGATTCCTTCTTGGCTTTGCAAAAGATTAGGAGGTCGTCTGCATAGACCAAGTGGGAGATCCCCATAGCATTTTGTTTCTTGAAAGTGCTTATCTGTTTCTTCCCCACCTTCTCGTTGATGAGGATTGTCAGATTCTGCATTAGTAGAGCAAAGATGTAAGGGGAGAGGGGATCCCCTTGCCTTATTCCTCTCTTGGGTAAGATAAGTGGGGTTGGCGACCCGTTGACCAAGAAGGATAGGGATGATGTGGTTATACACATCATTATGATCCTGATGATCTTCTGACTGAATCTAAGTTCAAGTAGGGTGCCCTCTATCGCTTCCCAACTACACGTACTAAATGCCTTTGCGAGGTTTACCTTTATAGCTGCATTTATAATATACAAAATAATTCAGAGATAGTAGGTGATAGTATGAGGTCCGACGCACAGACCACGATACTAAAATACATTCCTCAAAACATCTGACACGTAGAAGAGGGGGGTACTGGTGATACAGTATCCCGAACTCGGTCACAACACACCAACAACTAGAGGTTTGGGTAGCCCAAATGAACTGAGACACCTATTTCATGTTCGGGAAGGTCTCAATTCAACTCCTGGGAAGATCGACTTTTCTAGAAGTCGACTTCTTCAGAAATCGATCTCTGGAAAAGTCAGACCCTGAGAAAGTCGACCTGGGACCAGAACTGGTCAGTTAGGCGGTTACAACCCAAATGACCAGATTACCCCTATAAAAGTCCTATAAATAGGGAACACCTCTCACTTATTTGGGCAGGTCATTCGAAGAGGAGAAGTCCCAGTGAAGCAGAGCTCTGAGCAACTGAGTCCCGGTCTGATTTCCCCACGGAGTTCCCCGCCTGACGCTTGTTCGAAGCGTCGTCGAGCACTGGTCAGGTTTCACCCTCATCAGCAGGTAACATAGAAAACCTGCATAGAAATAGACCAAATCAACCACAAAATACACTGGATTTTGAAAATAATTCAGAGATAGCAGAAAATCCTTAACAAGGTTTTCTATTATGTTAGGAAATTCATTAATCTCTTGAAAAAATAAAACACAATAGCCAGATCATCATGTGAGGCAGAGTATAAAGCTATAACTCAAATAACTTGTGAAATTGTATGAATCCATCAATTAATGGATGAACTCAAAATTAAAATTGTAAAACCCACAAACCTCTACCATGATAACAAATCAGCAATTCATCTAGCAAACAATCTGGTCTTCCATGAGAGAACAAAACACATAGAAGTGGATTGTCATTTCATAAGAAAATGATAAACCAAAAGAAAATTTCATTAAAGCAAATTGGGACTAAGTTCCAACTTGCTGATTTTTTCACAAAAGCATTTGGGGAAAAGGAAATTATATCATTCTACTCCAAGTTTGGAATATTAAATATATATTTCAAGACTTGAAGGAAGAGTAAAGGAATTAAAGTGTTTATATACTGTAAAATAAACACTGAAAACATTATAATTATATTTTGGACTTATGTGCTATTGTCTGTTTGGGTTTTACTCTGCAGATAAAAACCCCAAGACACATGCACAGCATAACAGGAAAACTTGGGGGACGAAGTGCAAAAGTTTCAATAAAGAAAATAAATGAACTAATGAGTCAATTTTTATGGGCCAGTTTGCGTGGACTCAAATAATAGATAGGGTTAATATAAATAAATAGATATTGTTAATGTAATATGGTTATACTAATAAGTTTTTTTTTTAAGCAATTAAATTTTATTAAAATAAGGTTAATGCCAAGTTTACAAAAAATAGAGTCTAAAAATAAAAACAGAAGTAAAAAAAATGAACAAAAAATTCATCGACTCTCTCCCATTAGCTATATAGTCTAGTTATATAGTAACTAGATACGCTGTCTCAGAAAGTTGGTCTCCCATACTTCCATCATAGATGCCTCCAAAGGATGACAACAACTCTTTTTGTAATATACTGAATCAAATTTCATTGATGACATCTCCAATTGTTAGATCTATGGGAAAAGCTCTCCCTCCCTCCATTCGCTCCAGTGCATGATCAATTAGTTCAGTAAACATATTCCACAACTTACTTGACCATCGACAATTAAGAAACAGGTGCTCAATCCGAGGATTCTTCAACCTTATTACAGAAAACGTAATTTACAGGGCAATATTGGTAACCCCAACAGTCTATTAAATGTATATAAATTGTTCCATTTTAATCTCCACAATAGTATACTCATTTGGGGATAGACCTAAAATTCAGAAAAATGTTGCAGAATGCTTAAAGACTTCTTGTTTGCTTTGTAATATTAAATTTGGGGTAAGTTATGATCTAGGTTTTTAATTTTTCATTATTTAACAATATGAAATTATTATTATAGAAATTTATATTTAAACATTCTTAATTTTTAATTCTTACATCTCAGACCTTATTATTTAATATTTATATACACGGAATTTTAGGTGCGGCGAATCGCACTAGAAATCATGCGACAAATACGATTGAGTCTACATCTAGGTCTTAACACACATTTTAAGGTTCGTTAGGTCATCTCCCACACGGTGATCAGGGGCGGCCTTCCGTACCTGAAAAATTATGTATATTTATATCTCGATCATATAACATGATTCAACAATCAAAACCATTGAGAGCGCATTAGTAGAAAAGGCTTCAGTCGTCGAAGAACTTTCGATACTCAGCATAACTAACAGGCAGAATGATGTTTTTTCTGAACGACTGATAAATTCTAAATTTTAAAAATCATGTTTTAAAATTCTAAATTCAAGTAGAAGCTAGTTCTTATACATAGCATCACCACCAACTAACACTCTTTCTACAAGTCTGTGGAATGTCCCAAAGTATCGCATAGTCGGCAAGTCACTGAATTTTTCGACTGGCGGCTGGCGCCAACGATTCTTGAATGATGATTTTTAGACAAATGTGGATGCTGGAATAGAGTTGGAAAGATTTGTTTCAAGAAACATCTTCTATATCAAGGTGTTAATCGTTTGCTTGGTGTATTAGTTTGATGATCTTCAAGAGATCCTAGAGCATGCATTTCTCGTCCGATTTCCGCACTTTGAAAATCTACAGAATTATTGATTAGCTTACTTATAGGTTAGATCAAAGCATTATAAAAATTCAATTTGAAGCATCATTAAAACCCCTAAAAGCATGATTAGCATACGCAAAACCCTTTGTCGAACCTATTCATCTTTGGAGTTCAATAACTCCCACCAATCAAATCGCCATTACGAAAAATCAATTTCAACAGAAAGCTAAGATCGAGATCTAATCATCAAACTAAAAATCAAAAAATTATCTGAAATATATTCAGAGCTATGAAGATTTGAATGGAGAAGAGAAACACATCAGATAACAAGCATACACATCTAACTCCTCTTGATCCTTAATTTTATCTCTATCCATAACTTATCAATACAAGTGTTTCCAGCCGTCCATCTTTTGAAATCCATTGGCCCACATTCAAACTCAAAAAACCTCTCGATCCGTGTGACGTCCCATTGGACCAATAAGAAATGCTTATTCCAATTACTCCTTTCTCATCTGTTGGTATAAATTCAGAACTCCCTCTCGTTTTTTGACATCAGAGTTTTTTTCTTCTTATCATCTTCTCTTATTTCTCATTGATTCGATTATGGCTGCTGTAGAAGAGATCGTCACCACTGTTCTGGAGCCTTCTCCGCCTGTTCCAGCTTCCGATGTTCCGGTGGCGGTTAAGCCTTCGAAGGTGAAGAAGGTCTCCAAGGAGCTAAAGACGAAGAAGCCAAGAGCACCTAGCGCACATCCTCCATATCTGGAGGTATTTCGTTTTTTTTTTAACGTACATAGTAAATTAGGGATGTAATTAGGTTTTCTTAATTTTGATCATGATTTTTTTTTTGAATCTCTAAGTTTTTGTTTGTTTGTTTGTTGTGGATCTAATAGATGGTTAAAGATGCGGTTACAAGTTTGAAGGAGAGAACCGGATCGAGCCAGTATGCGATCATCAAGTTCTTGGAGAATAAACATAAGAATACACTTCCTTCAAATTTTAAGAAGATCATCGGATCTCAGTTGAAGAGACAGGTTGCAAGTGGGAAGCTCGTTAAAGTGAAAGCTTCTTTTAAACTCAATGTTTCAATGGATTCAAAGAAATCTGCAACTGTTATCAAACGCAAAGTTCAAACTAAATCCAAGCCAAAGCTTGTGAAAACTCTTAAAACGACGGTTACGAAAAAAGTCAAGGTCGTTGGAAAAAAGAAGAAGACGCCGATGAAGAAGACCAAGACCGTTACAAATTCTAAGGTTTCTGTTAAGTCAAAGCCCGTTGTAAAGTCAAAAGCTGGCACGAATTTGAAGCGAAAGGCTCCGGTTGAGACTAAGTCGAAGATTTTTCGTCCTTCGAAGGTTGCAAAGACGTCTGTAAAAGTTTCACCGAGGAAGCAGGCTCCTATTGTGAAGACGAAGAAGGTTGCAACACCTGTCAGGAAGAATGTTAAAATAATCCGAAAATCTCCGGCTATGAGAGCTGGTCCAGCTAGGAAGGCTAAGAAGTAGTTTGTTTTTTTTTATTATGTAGTTTTTACTTTTTAGTGTCTTATCTTATTGTAAATTTGTTTTTTTTGATGTTGTATTTTCTAATTTAGAGTATATAAATATGTTTGATCGAAGAAATCTAAAAAAGATTTAGTTAGACATTTTATACTGACAAGTCATTGTAAACATTTTATATTGACAAGTGAACAATAACAAGATTAATTTGGTGAGATATTTAATTTCGATGTTTTAAATGTTTGGTTTTTAAATATGATTCACAGTTGGGATAATTTTTTATAGGGTCAGCTTCGGGGACAACCTGGTGAAAACTTTAAATCCATACCCTTTGTCTACATCCAATAATCACTAATATATTTCATTATATATATTTTTTGGGAGGAAGATCCCAATGCATTATATTTTTTTGTCATTATTCACCTAGTACATCCCTTTGTCTAAGGTATTTTTTCACCATTAACATTTACTTCTCTCTCCTACTTTTCACCTATTTTCTAACTTTTTTTTTCCTTTTCTCTCACTAACATTTCTTCCCCTTCCTTCATCCCCTTCTCAAACCTTATTTCCTCCCTTTCCTTATCTTTAGTGTATTCTTCCATTTCTATTAATCTCTCCATCCACTCAAAAAATGGTCATCGGCTCTCCACTAATATCTGCTTATGTATGCTTTCGGTTTTCCCCCCCACTGTATTCCTTTCTCATTTACTTATTTTCAGCAATTGGGTTTGTACTATTTCTATATTCATCTCTTTTTCTTAGTCAACAGTACATAGTGGATTACGCACATTAATAGTGCGGTGTAAATATCCGAGACTCACATTCGCTGACACATTGTACAAATTACATGGAAGTAATGAACAGTGATTTTTATATTGCATGACATAGTACACAGTACATAGTGCAAAGCACATAGCACATAGTGCATATCGCATAAGATGCTAATAGTGCATGTCTGACACTTCGCATATTCAATATTAGTACGTGCTTCATAATAACTACTAAGATTGGATGACCTACAATCTCGATCATAGCATGCAGCCATAGTTCATATTGAATATTACAATGTGCATAGTGCATATTACATCAATGTAATTTCTATATTCAATTAAATGTCACCTAGTTTTACAATTATTCAAATCACACTATTATACAAACAATTATTCAAAATTTTTGATTGTCATAACATTTCAATTGTCAAAAGTAGTCATCATACGAATTTCGTCTAACAAAGACCATTTCGCTGCATTCAAATCTTTGTCTACTCCATATCCCACATGACCTAAAGCAGGGCACATCGTTAACGTCAACATTATCTACACACACACAATTGAAATTAAGATAGATGAGATAACAAATAATATAAATAGTACATAGTACATTAAGGGAAAATAGTGGATAGTGCATTTCAGATAATGTGAAAATAGTGCATTTCAGATAATGTGAAAATAGTGCATACTGCATTTCAGATAAATAGTGCATATTACGGAATTCATGAGAGTTAAGTCCAACGATTATTTTCTTACCATTAGTTGACGAACTCCCTAATCCCGACCTTTTCTTTGTTGCCTTCTTCTTGAATAACGACCTACAAACATTAAACATTATACAATTGCAAAAAGAAATCATAACACCAAATTATTGTGGACATTTGGTACACTATGTAATATGTACTATGCACTATGATATAGCCATAAATAACAATGAAAATAAGGGAGGTAAAAAATAAATTAAAATGTTTGTGTCTGTTACACATTTTAATCAAAACACATTCGTAAATCAGAATTGTGCCTGATAAAGATTAGTGGCCTAACACATTTGGTGGCCAATAAAGATTTGTGGTCGATAAAAAATGAAAAACAGTGATTTTGATATAAAAATTTCAAAACAAGTTTGAAAAATTTTAATCTTCGGAAATATGGGAAAATATAAAGATCAACAACAAGGGAAAATTATGAAATACTAAAAAAGCAGTGAAACAAAAAACGTAAACAAAAAAAAAATACCGAAACAACTAGAGACTAGGTGAAAAGATGAGGAAATGAGGGATCATGGAAATGAAATAAGAAACTAAACATGATCTTAGGGAAAAGGAAAAAATTTAAATGAGGGATAATAAAAAATCAGTATCCATTTTTAAGATTGAAATGATCGAAAACAGGGGAAAAACCAAGATCAACATAGTGAAAAAACAGGATAAACGTGAAATAGCAAAACAGCAATAAAATAAAAAATATGTAAAACAAACCAAAAATAACAATACTGCTAGAGACTAGGTGAAAACAAGAGGAAATGAGGGATCATGGAAATGAAATAAAAACCTAAACCCAACCATAGGGAAAACGAAATAATTAAGTAAACCCCATTCTAAGATCATGGAAATGAGTGATAAAAAGATACAAGAAAACCCATTCTAAAGATCAAATAGATAAGGTCAATGAGGGATAAAAACAAATCAGAACCCATTTGTTAGAATTTAATTTTCGAAAAGAGGGGAAAAAAACAGAAACAACAATGGAACAACATGAAATACCAAATCAGCAATGGAAAAAAAAAATTATAAAACTAGTTTCCTCATCCAGGTCGGGTCATTTATGATTTCCTGGGGTTCAAATAGGAATAATACGATGCCAAGATCAAGTGGGGAAGAATAATTGACCAACTAAGGGTAAAAACAGAGGGGAAGACCGATGAAAATCCAACCACACAACACACCAAAACCATCGGAAAATCGAACAAGGAAATATTCAATCAGGATACATACCGAATAGTTGATGATGGCGACCTGGCAGGTGGCTTCCCGTTACGCTCGCCGCTTGGGTTCGACATGGTAAACTTGGAGATGATGTGCGGTAACTGTTGGGAAAGAAATCGTCGCTAGGAAGAAATCGCCGTTGGAGGATGTTCAAAATCGAGAGATGAATGCGTGTAGAAAATGAGGGTTTCAGAATAGGAATAATAAATTGGGATTTGCACAATCACCTCCTCCTTCCATCCATCGGTCTATAGGATGTTCTATGTACTTCCTCTGTCGGTGTGTCATAAACTCCCAATCAAAGCTTGCATTTCATACGAAGGGTCAGCATTCAAACTCAAGAATTGGACGGTGGAGATTAAGTTCGCAAATAGTGCGCATTTCGGAGTTCTCAGCAGAAGCGTTCTGATTTGTTATAATAGTTAGGATAACATTTGAGTTCTGACTTCTGAAGTTTTTAAATAGGATTGTTTTTAAATAGTAATAAATTTATAATAAATAATAATTTAATTAAAAATACAATTAGGTATATAAATGAACATGCAATTAATGAAATACTTAAATATGTAATTATATGTAAATAGTTATATATCTGAAAATACAATTAGTTATGAACATGCATGCAAAAAGTTAAATTCATGAACATACAGTTACTGAAATACATGAAAATGCAATAGTTATATACTTTGAAAATGCAACTAAAAATAAAATGTAAGAAACTTATATTTCCTTTTCGGATTTACAAAATATGATGTTCTTTTAGAAGGCATTGGAAAATACCAAGGTGAAAAATCGATAACTTCTTGATAGAGAAGAAAATCGTCGGAATTGTCCAAGAAGAAAACAAAAAGGAAAATCGTCGGAGAAGAAGAACCACAAAAGCCGTGTCTATGAAACGGAGGAGAAACGCAACTAAAAAAAGAAATGACAAACACAGAGAGAAAGTGTGAAAAATCGACGGAAAAGTTTGAAGATTTGATCGAAAATGGTAATAGACTAGTGAACCGGACAAAATGATAAACTACTGCAGTATGTTGAATCAACTACTGCAGTCCCTTGAGAGTCTGCAAAAGTGCCAAACATTTCAAAGGGACCAATTGTCAAGTCGTCAATGAGTAGGCTCCAACAAGTGTGAGACTACACCCTTAGGATAAGGGAGATCAGAGAAAAGTGCCGACAGTTAATGAGAGGAGAAGAAGAATAAAGGAAAAAGAAGGTTAGTTGGAAAATAGAGATTTTACACCCTAAATCATAAATAATATTTCACAACTTAATTGGTCCCTCACTCAAATCAAAATTTAGAATTTGTATTTCCAATGTCTCTCTATCTCACATTTTACGTATCTTGATGAAGATGAGAAACTCAGAAAGAACAACAATAAGAGATGCTAGCTAAAAGTTGATACTTAAATTTTCTGAAAGATACTAAGAGATGCCATGCTTAAATTTTCTGAAAGATACTAAGTGCTAAATCGAATCTGTCTCAAAAAATAAAAGCAAATCAAAATTTATTAAATAAAACAATTACTATTGACATAAATGGAGATTATGGATAAGCTTATTTGTAAAGATTTTATTCCATCAACTAAATGAATGCCCAATAATTCAATATAAATAGAGCATCAATAATCAGCAACAAATTGTATTGATATTATGAATTATCTATGATACAACATCAGGCATTCAGTCAGAAAGGTTTACATCTTTCTTCATCAAATCAAAAAAAGAATCGATCATTTCTTCCTAATTGTTCTTGAAGCTCCAAATAAAAGAGCAACCATTCCACCCAAGGCAACCCATTTCCAATTAATTCCAGCATCTTTTATTGGGATTTCAACCTCATTTTTGCTATCTTGTTCCTCTGGACAAGCTGAATCCAATGAACATATGGTGGTGATTTGAGCCAATAATGCACTTCTTGAAACTGGAGCATTGGACTTCCTGTTCAATTCATAGCTTCGCATACCAGATTGCAGTTTCTTAACAGTTCCCCACATGCCATGACGAACACCAACCTTTGCAATATCTTTGGGGATGCCCATGTCCTCATAATGTACAAGTGTTACCTCACAAGCCGATAGCTGTCCATCTTGTTTAAGAGATTCCACTATACAAAAAACAATCCAGTAAGCCAAATCAGTTTTTTCTAAATACAGTATATTGGCAAAAATTAATCATGTCAAAAATTTCAACATTAAACTGACACTATTATTAATCATGACAAAAATTTCAACATTAAACTGATACTATTAACAATTACGTCGTGCTTGTATCTGGTAAAAATAGTATGTCGGTGTCTGCTATTGTCACCCCTAATACATGCATCCAAAAAAATTCAGTACCTGCTTTGATGCGCCAACTAGAAAAATATTGTTCCACACGTCTGGGCTTTTCACGCTTCCGTAGTGCTGGGTATGGCACCCCCTAAAAAACACTTTCTTAATAAATAATAATATATTAAAAATTGTTAGATTTGACAATATTAAAAATTGGACAAATCAGTCAATAATTAGTTTGCATCCATTACAATCAATCAGTAATTTATTTTCTTACATGCATATTCCTTGTATGCATGAGCATTTCTGCTCCTTTCTATATCAATAGAATGCAATCTTTATGTAACAGATAAAATCCAGCTAACTTATAGTATAAAAGCTCTATTTTTTGTAAAAAGGGATTTAAAAAAAGGGAAAATGCCACCACTACTACCACTAGTCGCTTTTGAATCCACGATGATCATTATTGATAAGGTATCCCCCACTCATCACCAACTTTTCTATTGCTGATCTCCAGTTATGTTCTCTTGATTCCTAGGTAGGCCTACATCATCAGTTTTTTGACAGTTGGTACGTCTGGCAAACTACCTTTTCCATGGTGGTACGTTTGGCAGTTGAGTAGGAAGCTCCATTTTCAAGATACATCTCGTTTGTTTTCATTGCAATAAGTCTTAACACGGTTGGCTGGTGCTACAAAATCATAGGTTTCTGAAATAGGTCAAGCTGTTTTGCTCTCAAATGTTGTTCTGGAGACAGTTTGCTTGCCACTCACTATTTAGGATCTTAAGGGGTAATTTTTTGGACCTCCTGAATTTTGATTCTGTGCTAAAGAACTTTGTATTTGAGACTTTGAGTCACCTAATCTCAGCTAGTTCGCCTTTTTTGTTTAAGGGTCAGCCTCCTTTTGGTTTAATAGGTTCATTTTTTTGATACAATTAAAGATTTTTATTAAAAAAAAATGAGGACCAGTACCCAGAGTTATTAGGTTCCTTAGTTTCTCTTTTTTTCCTTTGTGGAGTTTTGTATTTCAACTGAGGTGGGGATCTCGAATCTTGACTAAAGAGCCCATTTCCACAATTCCACTGATGGGTTTGGAAAGACCTGTCCTAGTTATTTCTATAAATTGGAGACCCTCCATAAAGTTTCTAGGGCGCTCGAGAAGGATCCGACCTGGATCGAGAGGTTTAAAAAAAACGTGATTCAGACATCTGAATAATGTTTTTTCCTCCCACTCCTCCAAACAGCCTTGAATCTCTCCCCTTCGGCGAGCTCTGCTGGCGCCTGGCTCCGGCAACTTCTTTTCCGATCATCTCCAACCATTTCCTCATTCGTTCTTGCTGTCTCTCCATCCCCACCTAAAAAATTCAAAACCTCCTTAAACCCTAAGTAGCCAAAAAAATCAACCCCCCCCCAAATCATGGATTCTCCATCAAACTCAAGAGACTCGGATTTTCAACCTAATTGAGATGAAATCGACAATGCGGAGAAAGAATTTTACGAGGAAAATGAGATGTACTACGATGATGAGATTGAAATGTCATGATTCAAAATGCTAATGTCGAAGCCAATGTCGAGGTCAACGATGACACCCCAACTATACCCCACCAGGTTGTCCATTATGTTGGAGGTATTTTGGTAATTTGGGAGTTATACGTGAAGCATGTCTAGATGTGTATAACTACAACCTTTATTGGGCCAATTAAAAAGGAATTATTTGGGACCATCCCAATTAATATGACATTACAAGGTTCAGGATGCGCGCCGGATGCGACCTGATAGAGAGATGCACCAGGCGCATCTCCCTTACGGATCTGTTTAAATAAATAAATAAAAAAACAGACAGAATTTTGCGTTTCCAGACTTTCTGAAAAAGCAAAACCCTCCCTAGGATTTCCCTTCTCCCCCACATTGCTCCCAACTCCCATGAAAACTAAAAAGAGCTATATTATTTTTAATATACACACCTCCCACTCATAAGACTTCATGTTTGTTTTAGACAAAATGATTCTTTATTTATAGACCAACCTTCTTTGTGCCTTTTGAATTCTATCGACATGGGACTAAAAAAGTGTAGTTAAATAAATGATAAAGTATTCTTTGTACTTTTTGAATTCTATCAATGTGGGACTAAACAAAGTGTACATGTGTTAAATAAATTATAACGTTCTTTGTACTTTTTATATCCTATCAATATGGGACTAAATAAAGTGTACGTGTTAAATAAATTATAGTGTTACAATGAATTATAGGGTGTTATAATAATTAATAAATATATGTATTATAATAATTTTTCTATCCAATATATTTTTAACTAAAAAATTTAATTGATTATTTTATTGGCATGTCTTTATTTTATGATTGATATATAAAAAATATATGAATTTCCCTTATTTTTATATATTTACGAAAATGCCACTGGCACAAAGGCGCACTTTTGCACGCAAAAGCTCAAATGCTCCAGGTGGTGGCGCATCGCGCATCCCGAACCTTGTGACATTATATTGTAACCCTAACCCTAATTGTGGTTTGATTAATACAAAGCCATCACCACGGCAGGAGAGAGGACGTACACCATCTTGGGTGGAAGTGTGGAACCTTTATAAATATGTGTTCTTTACTTCCTAATCATCTAGCTAGGTAAATCGAATGCAACCAACATTGTGAGGGAGTGTCGATCTTGGAGGTAATCAAGTCGTCGCTTGATTAACAGATTATAGCCCTCCGAAGGAAATTGATCGTAGTATCTACGATAAATCGATCAAAGAAAGACCAATCACGGATTTGAAGTATAAACAACCCGCAAATTGTGGCGGTCTAACTTGGAACTACGCTGCCTATACACTCGAAGCCAAGAAAGGTGAAACAATGTTGGTGAAATAATGATATAATTATTGGTTCTTTCCTCTGGTATAGGACTTAACGCCCCCCCCAGACTATCCATGGCAGTGAGTTAGTGGTTTGGTTGATCTGACACCAGCAGGATTCAGAGTTGTCTCCTGTCCTCTCCGGAAGATTTCTAATAAACAGGGACGTAAAACCATTCTAACCCTCAATTGTTTTGAAGGTGGAGGTGGATAAGATTTTGAATGAAACATGTCATTTAAAGGAAGTTATATTAAATAAAAATAAAAGAAATAAAAAGATACCTTGGTAACACAGTAGTATGTTTTCCCAGACTCCCATATCCTCCGGCCTATTATGTATTCACGGTCGCTGCAAAAAAAAGGAAACTACAACAAAAGGGAAATGAGTAATTTTCTTATCTCTGTAACTAGTTAGAATTAATGTGTAAGTACTAAGTAGTAGTTTTTATAAGTTTTAGAAGCTTCTATAATTAGTTACACCTATTCTGTTATTAACGATCCTAAGGATCTTGATGCTTTTAAAGAGAGGGAAAAGCAACCTTTACTCTTGCAATTGCCAGAAAACCGTAATTCATTCATTTCACTCATATGAAGGGAAAATATTAAAAGTAACACATGATTTAGAATAAGCATCAAATGAGCCAGTAATAACATGGACAATTTATACAAACCTTCTTTATCCAATGAACTATCGTTTCTCCAGTTTGAGTGGATTCTTCCAAGATTTTGAAATGTATAAGCATGGGGTCCCATTTAAGCCGAAATTCATCGTCAGAGAAAAAATCCCTAACAAATTCAGGAGTTGCATCTTCAAATACAGTTCTGCTACGATACATTATTGGTCCGACCTGAGGAAAATAAAAGAGAAGTTGTAATTTGAGATATATATATACATATATTTTGATGAATTAAAGATTCTCATTGCTGAAAAAAGTAGGGGTGGGCATTGCCCAGAATACAAATGTAGGGAAATGAAAGAGCATGCAAAAATGTAAATAAACATAAAGACATGCAGTGACATTGTCGCTCTTTTATACAGCTAAAACCCCGACATTAAGTAACCATGGACTAATGCCTCAAGAGGTCGGACTCCCTTAGAGTTATAGCCTGCAATTCAGTGTGTGACCGATTGTTTTTCTAATTTTCTTATAGGGTGTGGAACCATGAGCAGTACTCACATCCCTCGGTAATTCAAATGTAATATGTTTTTTTTTTTGATAAATTAAAGATTTCATTACTGAAAAAATAAGAGTAGGGTAATGTCCAAAGATTACAAATGTAGTGTAGGGAAATGCAAATACAGTAAATGTAAAAACATTGTCACTTTCTTATATGGCTATGACCGTGGCTAGCTAGCCAAGGACTGGTGCCTCAAGAGTTTGGACTCCCATAAGAATATAACTTGAGTTTCAATTTGTGAAAGATTTAAGGAGTTGCTTCATAGGCAATACTCACATTCCTCAGTATTTCAGTATTTCTAGTATATAAGTGCCATGGTTGGTAAATGGCTTATATGACTAAATGTACATTACTACATTCTGTAAATGATTTATGAAAAATTCTGTTTTAGATTTGTAGATAGAGAGACTCATATGACCAAAGAAATTTTGAAAGAAAGATAATGTAATAAAAGAAAGTTTCTAGACAAGAAATAATTTTTTTTGGCAAAATTAAAAGTTACCAACTCACTGAGATAAAGAATTATATTTACATTATTACCTAGAAACAAAATGATTTAAAAATCTAAATGAGAAGAAAATGCATGCACCTCTGGCTCATTACGCCATGCTTGGTAAATCATATTTGGGGCTGTGCGCTGCATTAAGTTCTGCCAAACATTATCTCCTTTATCATCTAGAAGATTCAAGAGATGATCCAAATCCTTCTCTGCTATAACCTCCTCCTTGATTTCTGATATGCCAATGCTAGATCTATTATAAAGTATGGGCAAGTACAAAAATACATAAGTTTTAAATATCAGAATTCAGAAAATAGGGTATAAAAAATGCTTATCCAGATGAACTTATTGCCACAACCTCAGACGTATAAAAATATATAGATTAATTTCTATTTTCAAAATCGAATAAGATGAAAATAAAGGAGGGAATGAGCAATAATTATATTTCCTAACAGACTTTTTTTTAAAGCAGTTAAAGGTTTTCATTTTTATAATGAAGGACAATGTCCTGATTAGAGATGGAGTAATAAGCATAAAAGATAAAAATATGGAAATGATTTAAAACTTCATTAAGACACTTTCCACACAGCCACGCTGCCTAGTATTGATATTCTAGGCCATCTGCCTCCGGAGATTTGTCTCTCATATCTGTATCGTGCTATGCCCCAAAGGATGACAACAACTCTTTTTGTAGAACTCGGGCCTAAATGAGCTGCTTATGTCGTTTATAACTTCCTTGAGAACTGTTTCTGGTGGCCTGGATGTGTGTTGCTGCCATCTTTTATTTCTTTCTGCCCATATGTGCCAGCTCAAGGATCCAATCATGGTCCATAATAAGCCCCAAATTTGAGAGTGCTGAGTTCGCTTTTGGCATGCTTCAGTTAGGTCCCCTAGCCTGATGTCAGGGTGTGTGGTAGTAGGTACTAGTATGTTCATCATTTTTCAGAGAGCATTGTTTAATTTTTCTACCAAGGGTAGGAGGATGGCTGGTAGGGGCAGTTAAAAAATAGGTGTCCTCTTGTTTCATTTCCAGTGTTGCATAATATACAAGTGGCATGGATGGGTATACTCCATCCATTGAGTCTGGTGAAAGTATTCATGTGAACCCATTTTATTTTCCATAGAAGGATTGAGAATTTTGTGGGTTTGTTGGCCCAAATTCCTTTTGATAGTATTAGTGATATGATATGATATCATACATATCATATATATGATATGATACGATACTAATTAGTGATATGATATATGTTATTGTAGTATTAATTATATCATATCATATATATGATATGATACTAATTAGTGATATAATATATGTTATTGTAGTATTAAGTTGTATATATATGATACTCATTGTGAATGAAAAGGTGATATCTAGAAATTGAGAACTCATCTCTAGAGCTTGAATCTGAAGAAATTAGTGATATGATACAAATAATTAGCCATCCTTGGATCAAATCCAGCAGCTCATGTCCTCGTAAGATGACGACGAATTGCGTGCGCCAAGCGAAATAGTTTGAGCGGTCCAGCGTCACAGTCTTCAGATACTTGATGAAAACTATCTTAGAAGCATCTGAATTTGCGACTCCACTCCTATCAACAATGTCGTCCTCCATTGCAGCGGAATTCAAGAAAATGAAGAACTGTTGAGGAGAAAATCTAGGATCGAGTATCTCTCCCGCTTATTTACATCTCTTATATGGTATCAGTTTGTTAGAAAGAGAGCTTCCTCGATTGCCACCCTCCTGCCAAATCTGCATCACAAAATCCACAGAGCTCTACCTGCTCTTTCTTGAAACACAGACCAACATCTAGAGTTTTCTTCAGATACCTAAGTATCCACTTCACAGCTTTCCAATGCCCAATACCTGGATTTGACATGAATTTGCTGACAACTCCCACTGCATGGGTAATATCTGGATTTGACATGAATCTGCTTTGACAGTAGCAGGAGTACCTCATGTTATGTTTTCAACATAGGAAGTACAGCAATTAGTTGGAGATCCAAACTTCAGAGTATAGTGTCTCTCTCAACTATTGAAGCCGAGTATGTGGCAGCTGCAGAAGTAATGAAAGAGAAGATGTGGCTAGAAAATATGCTGACAGAATTGGGCTACAAGCAAACTGACAGTGTGTTGTGGTGTGACAGTCAGAGCGCAATTTATCTAGCCAAGAATCCAGTGTTTCACTCAAGGTCAAAACACATCAGACTCAAGTACCACTTCATTCGAGAGCAGATTGATGAAGGGCAATTGAATTTGAAGAAAATAGCCTTGAGAATACAGCAGACATGTTCACAAAGGTGGTGAACGTACAGAAACTAAAGCTTTGCATGGTCTTAGTTGGTCTTCGCGCCTAGAGAGATAGCGCTGGGTTTCTCTGGTACAAGCTTGCTTGATGAGGTGGCAGTTCTCCTAAACAGTCTCCAAGTGGGAGATTGTTAGAGTGTGGAGACGTTTTTCATTAAGGGCGTTAATTATAATTAGAATAATTAGAATTAATGTAGGCCTTTTATGAGCCATTAAAATTAAATAGGTTTAATTCTGTTAAATGGGCTTTAAGCCTTGTAATGGGTATTAGGGTTGCAAACACAAAACGGCAACCCTAATCTCCCATATAAGTATCTTGTAATTACTTGTATTCTTTGTGAGAGAAAAAGAAGAGGAGACACCCCGTGGACGTAGGCACATTGCCGAACCACGTAAATTTGTTGTGTTCTTGTTTTTTGCTCAGTTTTCTCAGTTCGATTTAAGCATCGATCCTATCAGGCGCATATTTTATGCAGTTGGATATAAGGGTTATGAAATGCTGAGAAAAGCCCATTCCTCTAAGGGTTTCCAAGATTGCATCCCAAATAATAGTGTCAAACACCTTCCTCAAGTCCACGCTTAGCATGCACCTTTTGGGGGTTCTTGCCCTACCAAACCTATTTAGCATTTCCTCAGCCAGAAGGGTGTTATCAGAAATAACCCTACCTTTCATAAATGTTGTTTGGTTGGGTGAGACCAGCATATTGGCCACCTCATTCATCCTATTGGCTAAAATCTTAGAAATGATCTTATAAATGAGGTTCACACAGGAGATGGGCCTAAAATCAGCCAACTCAGAGGCAGTTGGCTTCATGGGCACTAAAGTGATCCAAGTGTGATTAATATCTTGCAAGAGGGGTTTCCCTTGGAAAAATTCTTTAACACAAGCTAGTATTGTAGACTAGTGTCATTCTTTTTTTTTTGAGAAATTAAATTTTCATTACTGAAAAGTGGTTGGGCATAGCCAACGATTACAGAATATAGGGAAATGCAAATACAGTAAATCAGTAAATGTAAAAACATTGTTTATCTCTTATACAGCTATGACCTTGACTAACTGGTCAAGGACTGAAGCCTCAAGAGGTTGGACTCCCATGAGCGTATAGCTTGTTTTTCAATCTGTGAAAGATTGTGTTTCTTATAGGATGTAGAATCATATGCAATGCTCACATCCTTTATAATTTCTCTGCTGACAATTTCTGGGGGCCTTAGGGTGTGTTGTTTTAATCTCCTATTCCTTTCACACCATATGTGCCAGGAAAGGGATGCTAGCATAGTCCAGTGTACCCCCTAACAACTAGACTTGCGGGTGAATTTTTGTATTGTTTCCATAATATCCCCTATCCTGATATCTATTGCAAGAGATGGGGGATTTTGCCCACTAAGTGTCCAAACAGCATTTTTAAGACAGCTAGTGGTCTCTAGCAATAGGGATCTAGTGTAATGGCAGTTAAAGTATAGGTGTTGTAATGTTTCTTCCTCATTTCCACATAGTGGGCAGGATGTATTTATGTTGAGTCCCCAACTTTGTAGTCTAATTAAAGTGTTCAGACTCTTGACCTTAATTCTCCACAACAGCATGGAGAATTTGAGAGGCTTTTTGGCCCAGATCCCTAGATTTATCTCTTGTAAGATGCCTCTGGGCCTTAATATTTCTGAGTGCTTGGAGGGACAATTTGTGTGACCCTATAGTTACTCAAGCAGTTTATACATTTCCCTATTGTTTCCTTATTAACTAATATAGTTTTCCACATGTGAGAGTCCAGAGTAGGCCTACACTCTATTTTCCCAATGCTTCTTCCTTTGATGTACTTAATTTTTATCCAGTCTGCTAGTATGGAATTATTAGGACTCCACATCCTCTCTGTTTTTTTAACCAAAGTTGCAGCATTAGTTGCAAAGAAAACCCTGACTCCTATTCCGCCTTCGCTCTTTGGGAGTGCCATTTTTTCCAACTGAAATAATAAGCAACATTCTTGCACACCTTGGAATTCTTGCAACATTCTTGGAATAACATAAGCCAATGTATGTCCCAACAACTGGCTTTATACGTGAATTTCTCAATTCTTTTATTACGTCCCCTATTCTAAATTAGAATTTCAATTGTCGTCAATAGGTATGGGAGGGTCCTGTCCTCTCATACTCCAGACATCATTGTTAAGATAGCTGGAGACCTCTAAGAGTAAGTGTCTGGAGCATTGGCAGTTGAAGAAGAGATGTTGTATGGTCTCTTCTTCCTGTCCACAAAGGTGACATGTTGTTTGGAGGTCGATACCCCAACTTTGAAGCCTAGTGACTAGTGAGGGTGATTAAACTTTTGACTTTCATTCTCCATAGGAGCATGGGGAATTTGGGAGGCATTCTGGACCAGATGCCCTAGTTTAGTGCTTGGATAATCCCCTTAGGTCTTAATATTTCGGAGTGTTTGGAGGTGGACAGTTGGGAGCTTTTGTAGTTGCTTAGGCACTCAATATAGGTTCCTATTATTTCTTTGTTTGCTAGGATTGTCTTCCACATATGAGAATCAACAATGGGTCTGCAAACAATTTCATCAATGGGTCTCCCCTTTATGTATCTAGCTTTTATCCATTCGGCTAAGATAGAGTTGTTTGTCTCCCAACATTTCCCAGTCCTTTTGACTATTGCAATGGCATTAGTTGCAAAGAAATCCCTCACCCATTGACCCATATCCCCCCCCTCTTTCTTAGGGAGTGCTATTTTTGCCCAGCTACTACATCTCCTACCGTCCCAGATGAAGTTGTATGCTAGACTTTGGATCTTTTTAATTATTGTACAGGGCAGGGTACTTCCATTTGCCCAATATTGGAATTTTCCTAAAATGACCCAGTTGACTTTTTTTTTGAAGCATTTAAATTTTTCATTTATAAAAATGAGGGGCGTTGCCCTGATACAATGAGAACTAGCAATAAAATATAAAGTATAGATATATATATGGAAATGAGAGCAAGTCTCATTTTGACACTTTCCACACAGCCATATTGCCTAGTATAGAAGCTAGGCTATCTGCCTCCGGAGGTTCGTCTCCCATATCTGTATCGTGCTAAGTCCCAAAGGGTGACAACAACTCTTTTTGAAGCTCTCTGGCCTGAAGGAGTTGTTGATGTCATTTAAAACCTCCTTAAGAACCGTTTCTGGTGGTCTGAGAGAATGTTATTGCCATCTTCTGTTTCTTTCAGCCCATATGTGCCAACTCAAGCCTCCAATCATATTCCATAATAGGCCCAAATTTGAGAATGATGTGTTAGCTTTTGACATGCCTCAATTAGGTCTCCTATTTTGATGTTTGGGTATGTGGTGGTGGGTGTGGGGATGTTCATGATTTTCCAGATGATATTGTTTAATTTTTCAACTAGGGGTAGAAGGATGGCTCTAGAGTAGCTGCAGTTGAAAAAAAGGTGTCCTCTGGTTTCATTTTCTAAGTTGCATAATAGGCAGGTGGGTGGGATGGGCATGCCCCATTCATTTAGCCTGGTGAAGGTATTTTGTGGGTTTGCTGGCCCATATTCCCTCAGCTAGAGTGTCTCTATGGTTTTTGTCTCTAATTTCCTCACCTATTTTTGCAAGTTTCTTGCTTGGGTTTCCACTTTTCCAAAGCACTGTGTAATTTGGTCCACACTCTATTAGTGTGAGGGCCTTAGGGGTATCTCCCATTATAAATTTCCAGGCATGGGAGTCGATAGAGTTTTTGATCTGAATGCTTGTAAGGGCCCTTCCCTTTATGTCTCTCCCGTGGATCCATGTATTTAGGATTGAGTCTGATTTTGTCCAGAAATTTGCAATCCTTTCAATGTTTATGGCTGGAACTATGATATCTAGGTTTCTTACTCCCTCTGCTTTGCCAGTTGACTAATTAGGTTCTACCTGCATAGGACAGATACCTGCCCTTCCATTTGGCTAACATTTTTTCAATGGGGTCTATTAACTTTCAACAAACAACATGAGTTTTCCTCCTGCATGTTATGGGGAGCCCTAGGTAGCTGATTGGGAAGACTCTTACTACCTTATTGGGAAGTTAAGAATGCTATAAATATCTCAATCATTAGCGCATACCTTTGAATAGGTAGCTGAGCTTTTCTCCTGGTTAATCTCTAGCCCAGAAAACTTGGAGAAGGATTCAAGTATCCTTTTAATGGTCTTAAGAGATTTAGGGTTTGCCTTAAGAAAATCAATACATCATCAACATATATGAAAATAAAGCACATCATCAGCAATCTCTTGGTTTTGTTTTGATGAAACTCTTCTCCTGATTTATTTCAGACCCTGACTGAATTTGACAATTAGTAGTTGTTCAATGCAGACTTAATGCTCTCCATAAGCAGATGGAAAGTTTTTTTTATGATAAATTTAAAAAAAATCATTGCTGAAAAAAAGAAAGTGGTGGGCATAACCCAAAGTACAAATGTAGGGAAATGAAATTGCATGCAAAAATGTAAAACATAAGGACATGCAGATGCATTGTCACTTTCTTATACAGCTGTATTCCCGGCTTAGTAAGTCATGGACTGACGCACCTCGGGAGGTTGGATACATAGAGTTATGGCCTGCAATTCAGTCTGAGACTGATTGCTTTTTTTGTAGGGTGTGGCACCATATGCAATGCTCACATCCCTCAGTACTTCTCTGCTGACTATCTCTGGGAGTCTAAGTATGAGCTGGGAGATATTTCATCAAGATACATGAGGTGAGAGATTTAAAATGCACCATTGACTATATGTGTCAATTCTTTTTTTTCAACTGCCTGAATTATATGTTCTATACAGATCATGTTTACCAACCAGTAATCGTTGGTGATAAAATTATGTAGTGTAGCTGGGAGTTATTCAGAAGAATCGACTTGATTCAGTCAAAATCCAAAAACGTTAGGCTCTTGTTTCTAACCAAGAATCTAGTTGTATCACGAACAATAAACTCAACTTCTACGCCTACAGATGTTGATTTAAATTCGCAAATTCCCAAAAAACATCATCAGATAAACTGTTCATAATTGTACAGATTTGAAACAAACAAACAAACAAAACAAAAGATGCAAAACCCCTAACCTTTCCCCATCCGAAGACCCATCAATTTCGGTATTCAACATCACCGATTGACGTCTAGGAACCGTCTGATCTTTGCCTCCGACAAAGTCACGCCATAGCCCCCGACACACCGAGAGCGCAGACACGGCGGAAACAGCGAACCAGAGCCTCCTGGCACCAAAACCCGGCGGGATAAAGAAACGGAGCTTACTCCGTAAGCCTAGAAACAAAAGCCCCGTCCAACGAGGCCTCCATGACCATCCAATAATCATCCCAATCATGACCGCCATCCATATCGGCACGGCACAAAGAAGCACGTCGATTGCCATTTCCACCACGGCGGGACGGCGCAACATCTCTATGACGTCGGCGTAAACGCCGTCCATCGGTCCAGACTTCCGATATAGAGATTTCAAAATGAAATTAAAATTAAAGGGGGATTACTGTATTTGGGATTTATTACTGCAAGAACGGGACACCTGCTGTGACTCGGTGAGTTAAACTTTTTTTTTTGTTTTTTTAATGTCATTTGACAAAGCATCACCGCAGACCTGGCATGATGTTGTTTTACGTCTCTTCCACCAACAATCTAGCATTAGCATACCTACTTCCTCCCATCAATGAAAAGCTTTCTCGATCATCTATCTTCGCCGATCTGGTTTCCGATCGATCAATCGATCCACCTTCAATTTGTTGCAAACTGTAAAATTCTATGGAGGTAAAAAAAAGAGAGGAGAGGGAGGGGAATACCGAATACCCGAATAACTGAATAACCAAATACCCAAATACCTAAATGTTGTGCAAATAACAAAATCCACCCTAAAAATTAAATAAATGGTCAGGTAACAAATAAGCATAAGAAAATTTTACATAGTTGTCCAGAGTTCATACAGATGAAGTAAAGTTGAATCTACACGTAATGTGGCAACACACATTGAACAAGCAAACTCCATGGACATGATAAATAGCCTAGTTTTACAACAGCAGCAGTAGAGCATTAAACGAGTCGAAACTTTTTAATATGTAGAATTCAAAACAGAGAGGAGAGGAGAACAATGAAGCTGACTAGCCAGGTTCAGAGTCACTCAACAACTATCTCGCCACTTCTCTCCATCGACGATGATACATCAACTGAAACAGGCTCTGCTATTGAACAAAGATCCGTAGACGTTTCGTCCTTGGAAATAGCATTCACATTTTTAGCAGCAACATTCACCTTGCTCTCTTTCAGGTCTGTATGACTTCCAAGACTATTACGACCCATCCGACCAGAAGTAACTCGTGATTTATTTCCATTTGTTGTGATTGTGGCAGCATCACTGCAGCTCTTCCTTCGACTGAACTTGGGAGATTTAGCACGAGTTGGGGGTGGCTGTTTCAGCAAAAAAAAAATTAAAGTTAACCGCAGATTGCTCACTCATTGCTGAGAATAATAATTTTTTGACGCAAATAGGTTGAATTACAATGCAGCCCACAAGGCCAGGAGCCATTAGAAACTGGAAACAAAACCAAAATCCTAAGTGACTAACCAAAGAATATGCACCTCAACAAGACTTTTATTTTGATTGAATATCACATAGAAAAAATTGAATTATTTGGATTGGCATACCAAATATCACAAGAAATTCACAATAATACCTTTTTAAGATGTACTTTTGGAGGTGGTCCCTCATTGTAAAAACTAGGTATCGGGTTTGCTTTAAACATCAAGCTTTTCCTTAGCTGCTTAAGAGCTGCCTCTCGCTCCTCCTGAACATAATATAATGTTATAAACTAGTTATCAATCCACCAGAGGCACGCTCATGTCTAAATATTACTACATGCGATAAAGATGATGAAGAATTCTAACATAATTAATATCGTGAATCTTATGATACCACACCTAAATTCTAATGTAAAAATAAGATGGAAAGCTTATAAATAAGTAGTAAAAGTAGTGTTTATATTGTAATAATCATAACATATCGTATGTGGCAATGTGATAGAAACTTTGCGCATAAAATTCAACGGACACCAATACATTATGTCATTATTAATTTGCAGATCAGCTGATCAAAGTAGTGTTAAACTGTTAGTGTTGTTACTTTTTGTATAGCAAGGAATTGAAAAAAAATTATAGTTCAATAACAAAATGCAATACAACCACAACACTGCAGTATAAACTATACAGTATACACAAAGAAGGTGTAACCGTGTAACTCAGTGAGTCACTGGTATTCAACAAAAATAAAGCACGTAAAAAGTGATATTTTAACCCAGCTTACAATACGCACTTAAGTATGTCAACATCTTAATTGTCTCATCTTATTAATATAGAATCACATATGGCCAGCACTATTATCACATATCAGAGTAAGTATTAGACAATGTGAATAATAAATGAGAGAGAGAGGGATAGTGTTTGTCAAGTTGTATCGTCCTTATAAAGGGTACCTTTGTATGTAATAATTAACTATCAGTCTTTCTTATGAAAAAGTGAAAAACAAACACAGATAAGAATATTAAGTATGCTAAATGAAAGGCTAAAACTAAGCAATGGCAGACAGGAAAAATAAAGTGAAAGAAAAACCTTGGTTCTGGCTTCATTTTGGCTTTGCTCAGCCTCTAAAGCTTGATGTTTCTCTTCTAATTTTGAGTAGAACTGAAAAAATAGAAAATCAAAATAATTTTATAAAATATGCAGATGATCAAATGAATTGAGCTATAATGATTAAAAAGAAACGAGAATAAAAATACCTCTCTCCTCTTTTCAGCTCGTTCATTCGATCTAAAAGTAGGAGCTGAAGGGACAGTGATCTTAACTTTTGTTATTCTCACAGATGCTGTAGTTCTATAAAAAATTCAGGAGAATTCAAGATGGAGTGATGGACCTAAAAGACTAAAACATAAAATAAATGAAACAAAATATTTGCAACTTGATGAGGATACGAAGAACCACCAGAGTTTGTATCCTCTTCATCGCAATTTTTGGCATTCTCATTTGGAGGAGTCTTCTTCGACACTGGACAAGAGCTAGCCTGGAAAACTAACAAGATAAATTAATAGCGATTTAAAATATAAATTCAAGTCAGAGAAATTTCTCCATAAGCTGTGTAGATAGGATGATTGAATTTATTAGATAAATTTTATCTCGTCCCCAAAATCTATGTATTTTCTAGAATTTAGTAGGCCCCTTCTTCATTTACTAATGAAAATTTACCTTCAAAAAAAAAATTCAAGACTCTCATTTAATTTAAATCTACACAAATCTGGAGTGGTAAAACTCAAAAAGCATAAAATGTCATACCTGAGATTTCTTCAACCTGTTGGAACACTGTCCATTTTCTGCATTGACTGGTCTTATTGCACTTCTGGAAGCTACAGAAACACCAGAATATGGAGTATTTGTAGCATGCTTGGCATTTGTTCCTGAATGTGATGGTTTTGAAGTTGATTTATTGTGAGCAACAGATTTTTGAACATTCCTTTCCTTAGAAGATCTACTGTTTGCTCTCTTCTTTGATGGTGAAATATTCAGATTTGACGTTTTAGTACAAAGTAATTCTTTCTCTTTGTGATTGTTTTCATCATCAAGATAGTTTCCCGATTCAGAATTATTAATCAGATGAGGAATACTTGGAATGGCATTCGTGTCTTCCGATTTTATTGGATCACCGTCTATATTTGGATTATCAGAAGAACCACTGATAATAACACAACTAGACTCCTCATCTGTAGACATATCTAAAACCTCCTTGCCGCCCTTGTTCATTGCTACACAGATGAAATAAAATAAATGCAATTTGCACAAAGGGGTATCACAAAGAACATCAAACAGTATTCAAAATATACAAAAGTTTAGAAGATCCTGGAATGTAAATATGATTGGATTGAGGCTATTGAGCCATTTAAATTTTACAATAAACATATTTAACTTATTTGAAATATACTCCTGTTGTTTTATATATATGTAACATAATATATAAATGTGATCTAGAAATATTTAGATTAGCACCGATATCGATCTAAAATGACCAAGAAAATATGGTTTAAACTTTAAACAGACAGATTTCATGAAATTTTGGAAAATTAAGACATGTATTTTGCATACAGGCGCACAGCCAACACTACGCATATATAATTATATATATGTGATCACACTAAATATGCATGTCAAAAGTCAAAACTAAGCAGATTGGCAATAATTTTCAAAACGTGGGAATTAAAAAGTACAGTAAAGTGTAGAACTGTCATGGAACTCTAACACGCAAAACACATTATAAAATCCTCAAATCTTATGACTTTAACTTAAAATCCCTCAGATCTCATTGAAATCCATTAAAAAGCTCGATATTTTGGTCTTCAAACATTTAAGAATTCTAGAACATTGTTTTTAGCTTATTAAAAAGATTGGTCATCAATCATTATCCTACAACAAGCCTAAATAGAAAGCTATTCCAAACAAGATTGTAACTCTCCTCCAAAAAAAAACCACAAGAAAGCGACTAATCCAAACAAGAGCTCGCATTCCCCCCATCGAAAGTCGAAACATAACAACATACTCACAAATCCCCTCCACTACAGCCAAAGTGCCAAACAGCAAACGAGAGAAACGAAGCAGAAACCACCGACACAGATGGATCCCCATCTGTAGACTAACACAATCCCACTAAAGACCAAAACCAGTAAACGAAAACAGATAGAGAAAAAAATAACTGGAAGAGAGACACCCGCCGGCAGATCAGATGAATAAAAAAAAGAAGGAAGAAGCATCGTAGATTGACAATGGCATAATCGTAAAGGCTTACGCACGACTTGGATCTCCAGTAGCACGCACGGTACCCGGCCGAGATCCGCACTCCCCCCTCCCCTCTCTCTCTAACCAAAAAAGAAAGATATCTGCGCTCTCTCTCCGATCTCTTCTCTCTCTAGATTTTTGGGGAAAAGCCCACTGCGAATTCTAGACTGAGATTATTTATAGCTTCTTTAATCCAACGGCTCTGAAGTAAGTAACGGTGGGATTCGCAATGGATTGACCATGTTACGTAAAATGACAATAATAACCCTGTTATGATAATAGGAACTGGAAAGGATGTATTACAGTTTGAAATGTATAGGGAGATAATAAATATGGTAAGTTGGTAATGAAGGAATTTATTACCGATGTGATCATGTGATGAATAAGATATAATGAACAAGAATATATAATAAAGAAGGATATTTTTGTTGGTATGAGAACATTTTTTTTTTGAAGCAATTAAATTTCATTAAAAAAATAAGGTTAATGTTCAGTTTGCAAAAAATATAGTACATAAATAGAAACAGAAGTAAAAAGAAATGAGCAAGAAATTCATTGACTCTCTCTCATTAGCTATGTATTTTAGTTATATAGTAACTAGATATGCTACCTCAGGAGGTTAGTCTCCCATACTTTATACCAGAATATATTAAAGTGAAAATTTAAATAAAAATACATACACAACGACTAAATCATGAACTTATAAAAACTTTAATAGTTACTGTGAATTTGTGATCAGCTAAGCTAATCTTCATGTGTGTGTGATGAATAAGATAAAACCTAATTTCATGGAGTTGTGGTTTTAACTTTTAAATTTCAATCATCAAGTTTGTTGAATCTGGGCCCTGTGGTTTTTAGCTTGCATTCCAAAAAAATTGCAACTTGATGTACCTACAAATGTAGCATGTGTGATGTTTCTTTCTTTCTTCCCCAGCTCTATTATTAACAACACTAGATTGAACATTTCAGTTATCAATTCTGATCCAGAGATTGATGTTAATGGAAGAGAATTCCCATGTATTGAAAAAGAAATCGATTATCTCTGGATTACAAAAAAAAGGAAGAGAAAACTGCATAGTTGGATTATGAATAAGAATAACTACTGCAAGGAATTTTGTTCTAAATAGGTGCGGCACAGGTTGTTCTAAAATGACCAGTCTGGTTGCAACGGCTACAATGTACAACTCTTTTGACACGACCACGGTCCTCGGAACGAACTCTCTTCTTCCTCGGTCGTCCGGGTGGCTTGAGGGATTTCGGAGGATTAATGAGGATTTCAGGCTGATTGTCACCACCATTTAGAAGGTTTAAATCCGAATGATCTTTCCATAAGCTCTTGTCTGGAATAGGATGTATTGTCTGTGAATAAGTCTTTCTATAAGTTGCCACGGTGAAGCAACTCTCCGTAAACCTGTGAACATTCTGACGACAAGCAAGAAGTGCTGCGGAAGCATGTGCACAAGGAAGGCCGTAGCGTTGCCATCCACGACAGAGACAACAGCGATTGCGAATATCCACGATCATTGGTTGCTGATCCATAGCTGAAATTACTTCAAACTCTGCCTCGTTTGCACGAACCACAGGTAAGTTCTGTCCTTGTTGCAGAGCATCCGACACTCGTTGTTCGGCAGAAGGGACTAGAACATCTATCCACTGCATGCTTGCCTCTCGCCGTTCGTTAAACCAAGTCATTAACTGCCGACGGATGCATTCTAGCATTTGAATTATCGGGAGACCTGAGGCTTCCAGTATCCAATTATTTAAAGATTCTGCTATATTAGCCGTCAGGTGTCCAAATCGCGAACCCTCAAAATAAGCCGTAGCCCAAAGTCGTGGAGGAATCCGTCTGATCCAAAATGCTGCTTCCTGTGAAATCTCTTCAATCTCCAGAATCTTGGCTTCAAACCCAATAACCGTCAGAGCATAAGCTGCATCCCAAAGTAAGTTGAGCAGTGTCGGATTGTTGAACTGTTTTTTGAAGCTCTCGCTGAGATGGTGCATACAAAACCCATGAAATGCAGTTGGAAAATTGAAATCCACTCCATCAACTATTCCTTTCTGTCTATCAGACAAGATGGTGAGTCTAGGCATGTTCTCCGTATTCCGTACGAGAAGAGTATGCAGTTCAGATAAGAACCATATCCAATTTTCATCATTCTCCTCAGCAACAACTCCAAAAGCAATAGGGAACAGAGCACCATCCCCATCAAATCCAGTAGCAAAAAACAAAGTTCCTAAATACTTACTTTTCAAAAGTGTTCTGTCAAGCCCTATAAGAGGGCGGCATGCATTGATGAAACCATAAATGGAAGCATGAAACGAAATGAACAAACGTTTGAAGCAACCGTCGTCTTGATTTCCAACAACCAAAGCAATACTTCCTGGATTCGTCTGTCTGATCTGCTCACAATATTTTGGTAGAAGACGATAACCTTCTTCAAATGATCCTCTAACAGCAGCCATGATTCTCTCCTTCCCTCGCCATGCTTGCTTATATGACAATGTGATACCATGGATCTTATGGATCTCTTCAAGTATATCTTTAGGTTTGTAGAGAGGATTCTCGCGAAGCCTTTCTTCCACTGAACTTGCCACCCATTCAACCGATGCTTGTTGATGGCCAAGATGATTGACACCATTACAAGTGTGAGTTTCATTTATGGTTCGAATGGTGAAAGTGGGAACCCCCGGAAGCTTTGCAGCATGAACACGCCATGGACAGCCATCACTTGCACACTTGGCAGTGAAGCGCGTTTTGTCCGATTTCACAGTTTGAATCTCAAAATGGCAAGCAATTGCAGCATTTCTAAGAGCCCTCCGGCAGCTCTTGACATCAGAAAACTCTTGTCCAACACTGACCTGATGGCTTGGATGAATAATAATAGATTGGCTGTGGAACAGAGGGGAGACAAATTGTGCCTGCTCTACGATCGACATCTCCTGATTAGATTGCAGCATCATTTCCTGGGAATGATCGACAGCCAAAGGTTCTGCTATTCCAAGTTCATGGGGATCTGTTAGAGATAATCTTTGATTTTCATCCATCACAAGCTCATGGTTCCGAACATCCAAATCATTTGGATCATCAGACCCGTGATTCTGACCCAGTGCCAATTCACTCTCGTGGAGAAGATGGTGATGGGAATGGTGACCGAGTACAAGATCATTTTCATGAGAGTTCTCCATATCAAACTTATTATCAATACCCTGGTGATGCACATTGTCGAGGCCATGGTTCTGTCTCATCACTAGCTCGTGCGTTTGACCAAGAGCTAAATCAGGACTTTGTCCGAGAACTAAATCGTGATTTGCCATTTAAATCTTTTTCAAACCCCTAGGGAATTCCAATGAAGTGAAAACATCAAATACAATGTAAAACACTATATTTCAACCAAAATATTTGACATAAAATTATAAATAAATAAAAAATCAAAAAGAAAAACCCAACTACAAAACAATTTAAACTTACAAAGAAAAATTCATAGACTGATAGACAGAAAAGAAGTATGAATACAACATCAAAATTGAATACAATAAAGAGCAGGAATTTCGATGATGTGAATCAATTGATAGAACTCGGAAGAAGAATATACCAAGTAAAATCGTGGAGGAAAGAAGCCACAGAGAAGAAACTGGCAGCACAAAAATTACATCTTTACCAATCCCCATCCAAAGAAAGAACAGATGACAAACACACCCAAACCACAATCAGGGTTTTGTCTGAATACGAAAAAAAAAAATTCTCTGGTCGTTTCTACAGAAAACAACAACGAGAAAGAAAAAAACATACGTACCCCTCCTTTACTACAAATAATCCTCGACCATAGATCCGAAACCCACCGATATTGCAACTAGGGTTATCCTGGGAAATTCAAGCGATCGGTTCTTATGGTCTTTGAATTCGGGAGGGAACAAGGATGGTTGAGGGAGAGGATTGGGAAGAAAAATTATGGAATTCGAGGGGTAAGAAAAATTGGGGATTTTCAGAAGTGGTGGAGTTCGTACTTGGCAGGGGCAGCGGAAAGAGAGAATGGGTGTGAAATCCAGGGCTATTTTGGTATTTATAATGTCTTTTTAATTTTATATTTCTCAATTCCTAATTTTCCACGGTCTATTTACTTAGTCATTTACTATTTTATAATTTTTACTCTATTCGATTTTTTATTCTCGAAACAGTTAAATTTTTTCATTAAAATAATAAAAAAGGATGGGTAAATCAGGTCTCTTCACTCTTGTCCCTATAAATGATTTCATAAACAAGTATGAGTTCATAAAGAATTAGATCCTTTGATATCTCTCTAATTTGGGAGTATCATCTGTTTCTAAATAAAGTTATAGGTTAACTTTTTCACCTTCTTCACTATTTTATCTCGGAAGGTAATATCTTTAGCCATGTAAAAGCTCTCGGTCTTGAAATAAGATCTGAACGTAAGACTTGAGCGTAATACTTCTGTCAACATGGAGGTCTGCGATTTGAGCAATGTTGGTATGCATCCACATATATAGCTTCCGACCAAATTGGTGAGTTGTTTGGCCTTTGAGGGATATCTGATAGAGCCCTTCCTTTGACGTACCTCTTCTGGATCAAAGCTTCCCACAACGAGATTCTGATGCGCTGATCTCTTAGGCCGAGGCCTCAGGTGTTAGAGAATATCAAGCAAGGATATATGTTAACAAAAGTAATACTCAAAATGTATTAAACTCAAAAACCCAAAATATTTTTTTTGAATTAAAACTATCTGATAATATATAAATTTCAAAATAAAAAAAATATGATCACATGCGATCCACCCCACACCATCCGCATTGATCCGGCCAAGTGATTTTACGATCGTTTAGGCCTTCAAAAACCTTTGGAGACTGATTCGATATTTTCTAAAACGAACTATGTTTCATCGTTCTCGCGTAGTGGGTCTTGAGACAATGGAGGGTGAAAAAACCTTGGTGTGCTCCTGACATCTTTTCCCTTTTCTTAAGGAAAATTCTGTCATCACCTTTCGATTCAATACGTACAAGTGATTACTCATACCGTTTCTACTTTTAAAGAAGGTCCTTCTCCTAAAAAATAGATCCTCCTATGGATATGATTTTTTAGGTCATTCAATTTTCCACATTTTTACTTCTGTGTTTTTTGGTAATTCAGAATTTTATTTTTGAATTCTAACCCACCATTAACCCCAAGTATTGCAGTTTTTTAATACAAGTATATGAAATATTAATACATCACTTCTATTTATATTGTATCCCTAGATACAAGAATATCTAAACTATAAGATCTATAGTAATAATTGTTTAATATTCTTCCCTAAATGTTGCATAGTGATACAATGAACATTTTAAAAAATATCTTTATCATGTTGCATGTCATGTCCATTGATGAATAAGAATGATTGATATTATGTGAGGGGCAAAAAACTCATTGACTGCCGGGAAGAATATGATCAAAACAAGGCAGCAAGGGGGGATGGGTGTGCGAGATTACATAACGACTCAAACAACCGCAATAGTTGACAGAGCATACCGGATGTGGGAGGGTGAGAGGATTTGGAGCGTGTGAATGTGCAAAAGATATGTAAAGGAGAGACCAATACACTTAATTGAACAGAGACAAGGAGACTCCTCGGCCTGGAAGACGACACTCCGACAGCGTGACCAGATCGCGAAATGTGCATAGCTAGGAGCGAACAACTCCAAAACTTGGATTGGGAAGGACGGGGGAAACTCTAGTAAGAACGCGACTGCAACGCTCCGATCGGAATTCCTAAAGGACAACCTGGCCAGAGACATTTGGGCGGGTCCGCTGATGAAACCTACCCACGAAAGATAAACTAATTAACATCGGAATGGCAATAAGCGGGGAGTGCACGTTGTGTGATTAGGGACAATAATCAATTGACCATCTGTTTTTCAGCTGTGACTATGTGAAATGGGTGCTCAGGGAAGCAACAGAAGCCTCTACTTAAGTATGTTAACAATCTGATACTCAATTGACAACGAAATAAATTTGCATGTCCAATAATCTCATAAATTTAATTCACCAAACAACACTAGGATTTCAAAGGTAATTAAAATAGAGTATTGATAACGACATAGTTCAAAATTTAATTTAACGATCGAAAGCTCTGAGATGCTCCATCCCGCCCTCGCATCACGTTACACCTACTTCCACCCTACCACATCACAAATCAAAATATGGATGGGTCACAATATCATGACTCAGTATGGTTTTCCCTACATATCAGTCGAACCGCATTGTAAAACAATCAGAATCACAAATATCGAGTAGATCATAATACTTTTTCACTATATTATAACACTCACACTTCACTTATAATTATGTCATCCTGTAACACTAACAATTCACTTGTAATTTGATTCATACCAACACTTTACTTACTTGTTACCCATCGCAAGATTTCAGTTATACATTCACAAATATTCAATTAACATCGTGCAGATAAATGTAAACCGATCTGAAATTTTAAATATCGGATAAAACTCTGAAAGAAAGGGTAAGGGTTCTTAAAATCATAGTACAGAATAGAGATAAATAGAAAATCAAATCGAATGACAGGTCTAAATAATCATGGGATTATAAAGCTCTAAAAGTCATGTAATTTAGAGGAAACATAGGATTATTTACCCATCCTTAGATGCAGTGTCATTTAGAGGAAACATAACTGGACTCTAATGTGACCAGTCCCCAAAAGTATACAGAACTCTGTCCATTTGTACTATGTCCATATTGTAACTCTGATACTTAAGTAGAATGTAATTTTAAACTCTGATTATATGCTCAGAAACTCTGATACTTAAGCAAGATATCGGACCAGCATTCCAAGGTGCACAAACACAACATAACGACAACCCTATGCAACCCTATAGGGTGATATGCCAATAGACGAGGTAGTGATCACATAAATACACCCAATCTGCAACCATCGTGCATTGATCCAATGCACAATCAAAACTACAATGTATTTCTAAATGAGGTTACCAATAATACACACAACATTTGCATTCAAGTGATTATTCACTAAGAAATCCCATACCTCGTTTTTTTGAGACCTTTCTCTACACAATCCACACCAAGCTTTCCAACCTCGTTTCTCGGATGGTCCTTCGCTGGAGTTTCGTCTCCGTCCCCACTTTAGCCTTGCCAGAATAACTGCCCTTCTCCTTCCACTCACGTTTTTCTCCCCCTTCCCTCTTTCCATCCTTTGTCTATATATTCCTTCCTTTTCTTTCTAGACCCTAACCATTATTTTAACATGGTTTCACTTGAATGGGCCCAACTCACGAACTTGGCCCACTCTTATTAAGTTGAAACATTTTATATCTATAAATGTTTTAAAATTATTTTTTCTTTTTGTTTTCTATTAGAATTATAGAATTATTGGGAAAATTACCTGCTAGTACCTATATACATATAATACCTCATTATTTATTTTCCAATTCAATCATTCCCAATATATACCTATTTCCTAATATACCTACTTCCTAATATACCTACTTCCTAATCCAATTTATTACCTTAATTAATCAAACCAACCAAACTCACCTAAACCCTTATAGCCGTTGGGTCTTATCCCTATAAGAATGAATCACCACAACATAATCTTTAGGTTTTGGATTCAAGTTCTTGGTTCCAAATCACCATTTCTATCTTTTTCAATCTGTTCTCTGGAATCTGCAATCTGTCCTCTGGAATTCAAATCATCTGGTCAAGCTTGTTCTTCATCTGGAGATCATTTATCCGATCTGTCCATCGTCTTCATCATCTCCAGCATCTACATTCTGCAATCATCTCAATCTTCACGAATCTGTATTGTCATTTACTTTCCAACAAGTTCAATATTATCATATATAAATATTTCATCACATCTCAAATACTTGGATAATCATACATCATAATTATATAATTCTAACATAGTATCAGAGCAGTAAAAGATCTTACTAATCATACAACAACAAGTTTTTTAAGATAAAGTTTTAATTTCTTCCATAAGTTAAAACTTTCAAATCTACTTCCTGTTCACAAGATCAGCCTCCCTCTTCAGCTTCATCAAAAGAAACAATCCATAATCAGGATCAATATCACCATCCCTACGATTAACTCTATCAGTGATTTGCTGTGAAAACTGTTTTATATCATCCAAACTCATAGTAGAAGTAGAATCACTCCATACATCATCCATACTATCCAATATAGCATCCATATCAACAGACCTAAAAGGAAAATCAGAAAATATTCATCACAGTATAATACATTCATCACATTATTTTTTTTTCAAATACTCATCATTTTCTTTTCATTTCAAAATATTTTTATCCTCTATCAATACTTGGCACACATTTCATATTTTTTTCAGCAAGTTTTGTCCACGAGTTTTCAGAAAGTTTTCAGAAATTTTAATTAAAAATATTCAACTAAGGACTCATCATTAGACGAGGAGGATACTCCCCATCCCAAACACCAAGGTCCAGAGCCTTGTCCTTATAGTGAGCCCTCAACCGTGCCTTCCACCTCCTACGCCTCAACATCCTCACACAGTCATTTTCCTCACATTTAAAAATACAGTAGTCTTCACTCTCTCTAGCCTTCTCATCATCACTTAGCCCATAAACACCACCAGCTCCCTCATCAACATTCCAGTCTTCATCAAAACCATCAGGTTCCTCATCATCAGGATCACTTTCAAGTGGCTGTGGTCCCTGATCTGGATCGTCATCCATAAAATCAGGATCCTCATTATTTCTCATATACTCCACCCACCAGCTCCTAGGATCTTCAAACACTCTTCCAGCCTAAGCTGCATTCTTCCAAGCCACAGGATCAAAAGGAGGTTGATAAACAGGAAACTGTCTTGGTACCACCACATGATCTATACATTCCATAATAACACCATCTATATCCTGATATTTACCAGTATTATTCTCATCATCTGCATTTATTTATTTTTCAGAAACAAAATGTCAAATGAAAATGTTATCCCAACATATTCAGACAACCCAGGAATTCAGTTAGTACCATTCAAAATGGATGGAAACAACTGGAATATTTGGAATGCACAATTTGTTATAGCTGTGGAATCCAAAAACAAAGAAAAATTCCTAACTGGTGAAATACCCGCTCCTGAACAAACAAATGAAAAAGAATACGAGAAATGGAAAACAACCGATGCTCTAGTAAGGTCATGGATACTAAACGGACTGAGTCAGGAACTCTCTCCAGCTTTTATCTTCTATAAATCAGCACATCTACTGTGGAAGGAATTAAAAGCAAGATTCCACATACAGAATGGACCATTAGTCTTCCAATTACAAGTAAAAATCATGAATCTTACACAAGGAGAAGATTCAGTCTGTAACTACTACACAAAACTGACAAAATTATGGAATGAATACGACATGAGCAGAAAAAGTGTGGAAGTTATACAAGAAGAAAGACTCATAAAGTTCCTGAATGGACTAAATGAGACTTACAAACAATTAAGCAGACAAATAATGCAAATGGATCCCCAGCCAGATCTAAACATAGCATACTCAATGGTGACCCAAGATGAGCAAACAAAGGATATGGAGACATCAAAAGAATCGGCAACAGCACTACTGGCACAAGCACCTTACAGACCACCAAGGCCACAAAATGAAAGGCCTTACTGCACTGGCTGTAAAAGGCATGACACACAATCAATACATGCTACCAATTGCATGGCTACCCTACAGAGAGACCAGCATATGGAAATAATCAACAAAATCCCAGACCATCTTTCCAACCACAATTCAACCAACAGAGAAGACCTTTTAGACCACCTGGACAACCAACTAGAGGTCACAACTACCAAAAAGGCAGAAATTTCAACAACAATTTTAGACCACAAACCAGGGCATACAACAACTACTCTGAGGAGGTTGAAAACCAACAGTGGCAAGAAAATGAAAACAACTACACAATGGAAGAAATGAATCAGGAATATTACACAACTGAAAATGACAACTGGAGCAATGGATATCAAAATAACAACCCCAGTCAATCTGAATACCAGAATGGGAATCAAAGCAACCAGGACATAATGGAACAGCTAAGATGCCTCCTCAACCAAAATCAAAATCATCAAACATGAGAAGAAAAACACTCTGTGCACATGGGCAGGGCACAAGCACAACCAGAAATAAACATGAACCCAAATCACACTGGTAAGCCCCAAGACTCACTCTGTTTTAATACCAAAATTAGGAACACCACTGACTGGATAATAGACAGTGGAGCCACAGATCACATGTGTGGACCAGCCATCACACTAAGTGACAAAAGGGCATTAGTGAAACCTATCATTGTAAACCTCCCAAACTCACAAATAACAACTGTGAGATACATTGGGAATTACAAAATAGATGATCTGTTGACATTACACAATGTACTGCAGATTACTGACTTCAATGTAAATTTGATATCAATAACCGAACTTACAAAACAGTTAAAATGTAATTTCTCATTCCATCCTGATCATTGTTTGATACAGGATTCGAAGATGAGATTGATTTCTATGGGTAAAAGGATCGATGGACTCTACATGCTGAATGGAAGAAAAGAGGACCTGAAACACTCAAGGTCATATTCTGTCAACAGGGTACCATCAGCAAACATCTGGCACAAGAGACTGGGACACCCATCTCAGATTAGATATGATTTAATTAGGAAAAACATTGCTTATTTACCAAAATTAGAGAATGTAATTTGTAATGAATGCCCAATGGCAAAACATACTAGATTCTCTTTTCCTTCTAGCAATACTAAAACTTCAGAAATTTTTGAATTGCTACATATAGACCTATGGGGTCCTTACAAAGAACCAACCCATAAAGGACATAAATATTTTATGACCATAGTGGATGATTTTTCTAGGGCAACATGGACAATATTAATGAGGAACAAAAGCAACACTTGTGAAATATTCAAAAATTTCACAATAGAAGCAATGAATCATTTTAAAACAAAAATAGGAACCATAAGGAGCGACAATGGAACTGAATTCCAATCCCAAGAATTCAATTTTTTTTAGCAAAACATGGCATAAGACATCAATTAACATGTCCATACACCCCTCAACAAAACTCTATTGTAGAAAGAAAACACAGACACCTACTAGATGTAGCCAGAAGCATAATGTTCCACTCCCAAACACCAATAAAATACTGGGGAGAATGCATATTGACAGCAAGCTACCTAATAAACAGGACACCCTCTTCTGTTATACAAAACAAAACACCATACCATATCTTATTTAACAAAGAACCAAACTACAACAGCCTAAGAGTCTTTGGATGCCTATGCTATGCAAAGAACAACAAAATTTCAGACAAATTTGAACCAAGAGCAATAAAAGGAGTGTTCCTTGGTTACACAACACTAACAAAAGGATACAAAATCCTAGACTTAGAAAAAGGAACAATCTTTATAAATAGAGATGTAGCCTTTTACGAAACAATCTTTCCCTTCAAAAATCAACAAGAAAAAGAATTCATAAATCCACCTTTAATAGAAGACATAAATTACACAATAAATGGAACAACAGAACTATCTGCACAAAGCAAAAGAAAAGAATCAGAACAACCACCACAAAGGCCTAACAGAGAAACAAAAAGGCCTAAAATTCTGAAAGACTACATATGCTACAATGCAAACAAATCAAAATACCCAATAGAAAAATACATATTATATGACAACTTATCAGAAAAACATAATGCTTTTCTAATAGAAATAAACAAGGTAAAAAAACCAAAATCATACACACAAGCAATAAAAGACTCAAAATGGTGTGAAGTAATGGAAAAAGAATTAAAAGCGTTAAAGGAAAACAAGACATGGGAAATTGTAGAGTTACCAGAAGGAAAAAAAGCAATAGGCAACAAATGAGTATACAAAACAAAATTTAATTCAGATGGAACATTAGAAAGATACAAGGTCAGACTAATAGCAAAAGGATACAACCAAATTGAAGGAATAGACTACACTGACACCTTTGCATCAGTCTCTAGGATGACAACATTAAAGACAATAATAGCCTTAGCTGCCCAAAACAGATGGCATATACATCAAATGGATGTCCAAAATATCTTCTTACATGGAGACTTAGATGAAGAAGTCTTCATGAAAATTCCCCAAGGCCTAGTAATCAAAAACCAAAAGAAACAGAACCTAGTGTGCAAACTAAAGAAATCCCTATACGGCCTAAAACAAGCTTTTAGAATGTGGTTCCACAAACTAAATAGTGCACTGCAAACAATAGGTTTTAAACAAACCAAAACAGACTATACACTCTTCATAAAAGAAGAACAAAACTCAAAAACATTCATACTAGCCTATGTAGACGATCTACTGGTCACAGGGAATAACATTAACCAAATAAATAAAACAAAATGGAACTAGCAAATTTTTTCAACATAAAAGATCTAGGAAAATTAAAATATTTCCTAGGATTAGAATTCACCTATGCACAAACAGGAATATACATGGGACAAAGGAAATATGCACTAGACCTGTTAGAATCAACTGGGTATCTAAACTCAAAACCAACAACTACACCAACAAAGAAAACACAAGAAAACAACAAAAAGGAAAATGATGAAAGAGAACTTGAGGATGCCACACAATACAGGAGCATAGTAGGAAAATTAGTGTACCTAGCTGTGACAAGACCACACATAACATATGCAGTAAATACACTAAGACAAAACATTGCTAAACCAAGGCATGCAAAAGGACTTAAATGCAGCACATAAAGTGCTAAGATATGTTAAACAATCACCTGGTTTTGCTATCTCCTTCTCAGGGTCCAACACTTCAGGATTAAGAGCCTTCTCAGACTCTGATTGGGCATCATGTCCTTCAACAAGAAGATCGACAACAGGGTTCGTCATTTTTCTTGGGGGATCTCTAATATCATGGCAAACAAAAAAACAACACACAGTTGCTCAATCATCAGCAGAAGCGGAGTACAGGGCATTAGCATATACAAGTTGCGAGATAACATGGATCATCAATCTACTAAAAGAAATCGAAACTTACAAAAATGAGACTCCAATCCTTTACACGGACAGCAACTCTGCAGCAGCAATAGCAAAGAACCCAGTACTACATCAAAGAACAAAATACATCGAGATCGACATTCACACAGTGCGCGATAAAATCATGGAAAAAAATTTAAAGATAGACAGAGTAGACTCGAGAATGAATGTCGCCGACATGTTTACAAAACCAGTAATGAGAACATTGTACAAAACACTGCTGATGCAACTCGGGATGAAGAACATACATCAAGGAAAAACAGAAAATAAAATCAAAGAAGGAGAAGGAAGGGAAGAAAACCTTTGACACCGAAGCGACTCCCGCCAAAACCCTAGGACCACCAGCCGACAAGATTCAAAGAAAAACCCCACACACGCCTTTTATAGACACCAATAAACCTAACCCAATAAACCCATAACCGAATATTCATATCCATATCCATATCCATATATCCGAATATAAGCCCATAACCTGAATAACAGCCCAAAAGCTTATGGCCTTATTTTTGAGGGGGACTATTAGAATTATAGAATTATTGGGAAAATTACCTACTAGTACCTATATACATATAATACCTCATTACTTATTTTCCAATTCAATCATTCCCAATATATACCTATTTCCTAATATACCTACTTCCTAATCCAATTTATTACCTTAATTAATCAAACCAACCAAACTCACCTAAACCCTTATAGCTGTTGGGTCTTATCCCTATAAGAATGAATCACCACAACATAATCTTTAGGTTTTGGATTCAAGTTCTTAGTCCCAAATCACCATCTCTATCTTCTTCAATCTGCTCTCTGGAATCTTCAATCTGTCCTCTGGAATTCAAATCATCTGGTCAAGCTTGTTCTTCATCTGAAGATCATTCATCCGATTTGTCCATCGTCTTCATCATCTCCAGCATCTATATTCTGCAATCATTTCAATCTTCACGAATCTGTATTGTCATTTACTTTTCAACAAGTTCAATATTATCGTACATAAATATTTCATCACATCTCAAATACTTGGATAATCATACATCATAATTATATAATTCTAACATTTTCTTTCTTTTCCCATGGTTATCAAAGCATCAGTTATATATTCCTAAGGAGACTAACACATATTCCTAGCATCTTGGAATGAGTATTTTGCAAAGAATGAGTGGTGGGTCTGACCAAGGTTGGATCTCACAACCTTCTCTCTAGAAGGTCTCCACACTCACATCATTAGGGTTATACATCACCTAAGATGTGAGGGACCTTACAAGGAGAGAGGCACATTATTATCAATTAATGCTCCAGGTATTATTCAGCCACCTTTCTCTATACTTTGCTTACTTTACTCTCTTGTTCTTATTCTTTCATTCTTTACTCTACTTGTGATCTGATCTGATCTTTTCTATTTCTATTCTATCTTGGTGGATTCCAAGATTGTTTTCTCTATTTCTAGCATTGCGCGAGAAGCTTCTTCTTCTGATTAATCAAACTCCCTTAGATCAACAAGATCCTGCATTAGTAAGTCTGGTGCCACCACAACCAGACGCGAGGTGCTTAGAGATGATTTCATACACCGTGATTTCCTGCTTTTGCTGTTTCACATTTATACAGGTTTTTAATGTTTCCAAAAAAAATGTGAAGTAATATACTTGAATCCATAAGATAAAATCGAATTAAAAAAAGTACTACATTAGGAGTTGGGTATGATTACACTACAAAAAAAAGTAGGCAGTTCGGACGAAGCAAAGTTAACGGAATTTCCGTTACAAATACTTATTATCAAAGTTAACGGAATTTGTAACGGAATTTCCGTTAACTTTGCTATTTCCGTTACAAATACTAGAACTTATATAAATAGAAGAAAGTTCCTATAAGCCAAGTTAATCGATTGTTTCGTAATTGATAAATATCGAAATACAATTGATACCATATAATTAATGACTACTTTGTAATTAGATATCTAATTAATGACGTGATTAAATAACAAAAAATGAGAAGAAAAAAGTTGTGGAACATAGAGCCAAAACGACACTTATAATTTCTTTAAAAAAAAGTATTTTTATAAAAATGAGAGAACGATGAAAACCTGAAAATGATAGAAAGATCAAAGACGTGATTAGATAAAATAGTATTTTTTTTCCAGATGATATAAAGAGGGATATTATGAGTAAAAAAGAAAATGATCATGAAAGAAAAGATGAAGAAAAAACGAAAATATGAGTAGAATACCTGAATCGGTGAGTTCCTCCATAAAAAAATGGGTAAAAAAACCTGAAGAATGAGGAAGACGAGATGAGAAGAGAGAAAGAGAGAAAAAAAGAAAAATTGTAAGATAATAGAATTGTAAAAAGAGAGTGCAAGGTAGGTGTAAGATAAAAAAAAAGTACTTTTAGGGATAGGTGTAAATGAAAGATTTTTTTTAAAATCTAAATGAGAAGAACGGCTAAGATTAACCAGACATTTTTGAGCTTATTATAGGAAGGCTTCCCTGAAAATTACCGTGTATACATATTTATTGATCAATATCAAAAAATACTACAATAGTGGGTATGAATTAATTGCATGAGGAATTTTCCTTACACGGTTTGGATTCTCACTTGCTTATACCTACTTATCATTCAATATGACATGCTTTTTTTCTTCTCACTTGCTGCTTCAAGTTGAGGAAGAAGTTGTAAGACAGCCTCATCAATTGAAACATAAACAATCCTTCCAGCACTTCCATTAACAATATATTTGGAAACAAGAACAATCTCTTCCTGCTCAGAGTATTCTTCTATTAATGATTTCCATAACTCCACGTCCTCATTTAAATTTGGAAATCGTAACAACTGTACAATCTTTTCCAACGTCGCAACATTTCGACCTGCTCCGCTGCCGGTTGCAGTTGCCGCTCCTACTGAGTTTGCAAGTATTATTGCATTAACTTGATCCATTTTTCTCAGAAAGCTGAATGCAATGGCAGCAGTAAAACTATCACCACACCCAACAGTGTCAAGTACACGGACCTGGCAAAAAACAATAGAAGATTATTTACACCAGCTTGGAATTTGCAAACTCTCCTAAACTCTTCTTGCATGTCAAAAAAGAGAGGCAAGAACACTTTGTTTTTCATACCTTGAATCCAGGTGCCCCAGAAATGGCAGACTTGGTAATCGAAATTGATCCTTTTGATCCCATTTTGATGATGACCCATTTTACACGAACTCCGCTTTTAAGCAATTCCTTCCCAGCCTTGATCGGGTTTCCCATCCCTGTCAATGCTTCGGCCTAGTGTAAAACATACATTAGTAAAAAAAGTGATACAAAAAAGAGTGCAAAAAATATTGGGTTCCTCAATTTACATTTCTTCAACAAAGCCTTCACACGGTAAATAAAGTAACATGGTAAATATCTTTCAAGAAGTTAACAAATGAGCATTCTGAACAACAACCAGATCATGTTAAAGAAGTATAGCATGAAATCTAATAATTGGCATTCTAAAGAAAAATATGTTTATAAACCCATAAGAAATTACAAATAATGTCATGAAAAATTCATAAATAAAAAATGATGCACTTTTATCATTGGAAGACAATATAAGAAACAAATCAACTAACCTCCTCTGATGTAAAGAGAATAACATCACTGAACTTCAAAAATCGCACAATTGCTCTCTGCTCTTCTGGGTCACCGTTCAAAAGAGTCCACCCACGTGGCCCGGGATCAAAAAAGATAGCTGTCTCGGATTCCACAGCACAATCAAGTGCTGAGATAATTATTTTTGGGGAAATCTCATCAAATACATAACCATTGCAGAAAAGAATTTTGGACCGTTCTATGGTTTTTTTCACCGAATTCGACAATTTTGTCATCCAACTGAATGCAGGTTCCCTACTAAAATCACTTACACTGGAAAATGCAAGCATGGATTTGTCACATTCCCATTGGTTAACAGAAGGAAACACAAGAAACAAAATATAATTATGTATATAGAATATAACAGATATGTATGTGTACGTCAAAAAAAAATCTTCATCTTCAGATAATAGATATATATGTGTTTATTCTAAATGCTGTGCTTAGTGATAATATTACTATGATAATATTCTATGTGTGTATTTATTCTATGTATGTATCATATTACTATAATAATTATTGTGTGTAAGTTCACTAAGTTGTGATAGTTGTAGACTGCAGTCTAAACACTATAATCCTATATATAATGTGTTAAACTCTATAATGATATATGAAAAATACATGTTCTATCTTATTCTAATTATTATACAATTGTCTATAAATTTAAATTGAAAAATACACACATGATGAATATTTGATTGTTCGGATATGTTTCATTTTCTCCAGAAGAAGAAAAACAGAAAACAAGTAATATGGATAATGCCATAATGATTGATCATAAGTAAATTATATGTAAAAGAACGCATTAATTATTTTTCGAATTTCAAACCTAGGAGTCCTAGAGGATGTTAACAGAAATAGGCCTGGAAGAAAAGAGTGCCAAAAAAGCATTACAAAATAAATAATTTTTTTATCCAGATACCGAATGAAAATACTTCAAAATAATAGATGTTAAATGTGTTTTACCTGCAAAACCCATGCCTCTGAAATGGGTCAACTAAAACCCAACATATAAGTGTTTGGTATAAAGCACTGTGCAGTTGAGATGAGTCTGGATCTTCATCCATTGAAACCATATCAATGCCTTCCTCATCCAGCACATCGAGAAGGAAGTTCCCATAAATGTCATCTCCGACATGGCCAAGTGCAACACAATGAAGCCCAATTCTTGCTGCAGCAATAGCCAAGTTGAAGTTGCCGCCGGCTTCCCAGTATTTCTTCAATGTGGCATTAAGAAATTAGACAACGAAACTAAAGGATTCAACATGATTGAGCAATACACATAGAACTAATTGAGAGTTGAGCATAAAAGAAATTGTTTAGGAATTCATTCATTCAAGGTTTTTTGTTTCAACTTCCATGTGTGAGATTAAACTAGTAAGATTAAGATTGCCTCTCCCAAATAAACATCATTGAAAAATGAATCTCAATAGTATTTGATCCAATGAAAAAAAACCATCAAATCCTCAAACATCAAATTCATTCTTAATTTCTTATCAATTGAACAACACAAACCACTCTATTTTCTTCCAGTATCTACAATTGAACGAAACACAATCTTTTCAAAACTCATCCATAAACCCTACCCAGTAGTATCCACAATAGATGACGAAGCACTATACTTAAAGATGTCAGTGCACAACAAACTGGGGGGTAAAACATCCTTTCATAAACTCGAAAATCACAATACTAAAAACAGTATAGAGAGAGGGGGAAAGGGAAAGGAAAAGGGGGAAGAAAAAGAAGAAGAACGGCGTGATGAGGAATTGCCTTATTAGGAGGGGAAGCCGAGAGCTTCTCCATGTATTCCATCCTTTCTTTCTTATCCACCGGAGGAAGACTTGGAACACTAAGTAAAACATCGACACACAGATTCCCCAGCGTAGCCACATCGGCACTTCTTCCCCTTGCCTTTCTTTCTACGCCGCCGTGCAAATACACCACTCGTCTCCTTTCCGGAAGGATAAGAATGGAGCCGCGTGGTTTGGGGCGGAAATCTGATGTATGTGGTCTGAAGTCTAGATTTCCGACACCACCGCCGGGATAGAGTGGCAGCCGGAGCAACACCATCGAATTAATAGGGTAACTGTAGAAATTAGAATCACTGATGTCATAATTAATGTAACCCTGTGTGCACTGTCCAGATCAGATATGCCTTTGAACTTTAGATTTTCAGAAATCTTGTTCATTTGGTGTCATCTTACCGTTGGAATTTGATCCATCGGTTTAAATTATAATTCGCAGTTAAATATAAATTATAAGGCAATCTGATTTCAATAACGTGATTAGATTCTTTTATCACGCAGAAAGCACGTGCTCTTAATACAAATCCGCTTTGAATACAAATTCTTGTATCTTCTCTTCTCCACAAATAAAAAATGGCGTACTGGAGCGGCGACGGAGATGAAGAGGAGGTGGAGGATGTCTTCGAGGATTACGATGTAGAACCCTACGGAGGTGGATTCGATCTCTATGAAATCTATGGAGAAGCTCTCCCTGCAGATTCCGAAGACATCTGCTATCCGATCACCTCCATCGACGACGAGGATTTCTGTTTCGATTACGACTGTTCGTACTACGGATCTGATGAAAATCCTACCGCCTACGTATATGGTGAAGAAGATACAGTTGACATGGAGCTAGAGATGGAGGAGGAAGAGTAGCGTCTCCAGCCGTCGGTGTTTTCCCTATATGTGGATTATTCCTTTCTTCAGTTTCTTGTAACTGTTTCAGTGTCATCGTCTTTTGCAGATTTTATTTGTGTGGTTGTTGGAAATTTGGAATCCTAAATCGTAATGTTGTAAAATAATAAAATATAAATTATAATCAACGATTTTAAATCAAAATATTATTATCAAACAATCTCCAGGTTTTGTAATCCAACGGATGGTGTTCAATCTCCCCATTGGATCCTCTCCATCCGTTGAATATAAAACGGACAAATTTAGCATCTTCGTACTTGGTTTGTTCAATCCATCTTCATTCTTCATCTTCTCCCCGTTCTTTCGTTCGTTCGTTCGTTTGTTTTTTCATAGGTGCGTATGAGCTCTTTCCAGAACATTTAACTTCTGGTTTTCATTCATTTGTCATATTCAAATTGAAAGAAGTTGTTCGGTTTTTAATCGATGTTCTATTTTTTTTTTTTGCGTCGTCTTCTATTTTTTGATGCCGGCCGTTGTCATTTCCGATGAAATGCAGGGAAATGTAAACATGAATTGGGATTGGGATCTATTTCACGCGATTCTTCTGTTCAATCATATTGTTTGACGAATTGGGGTTTCCTCAGAATTAATCAAATGTTAGGGTTTTTATTTTTGGCGGGTGTGATTTTTGTTTCCAGAGGAAATCGATCTTATATGATTACTGTGATTTTCTCTCTCTCTTAATCTTCGGTTTTAGTTTTAATTCGTCTTGTATTAATGATTACCACTTTACTTGATTATCGATCGATTCCATTGATGAATTCACTTTCTATGATTCCTTCTGCAGAACTCAAATCTGGATTCAAAGAATAACTTTCTTCTGATTGGAAGAATTATTTTTTCCTTCTTCCATCCGTCTACAATTCCACATGGCATCAAGGAATCTTCTTGAAGAACAAAGGATTCACAGATGCAAATTCACAGCTTCTTTACCATCTGCAGTCACAGAATGGGTATTAATTCTTCTACTACTCCTAAACGGTTTTATTTCTTATTTGGCAACCAAATTTGCTCATTTCTATCAACTACAAACACCATGTATTTTCTGCACAAGATTTGATCACATTCTGGATTCTGACTCACCAAGTTTCTTCCAAACTCTAATCTGTACGTCTCACAAGCATAAGATCTCCTCATTAGCTTATTGCCACACTCACCGGAAACTTGCAGTTGTTCATGAAATGTGTGAAAAGTGTTTGCTTTCAATTGGTAACCATAAAATTCCTGATCCTAAAATATACCGGTCACTGTCGATAGGTATAACAAACAAAGATCATTGTTCATGTTGTACCAAGCCATTCATGATAAAATCGCAGGATGATAGATTGCATCAAACCAAGGGAACTAATGTTGTTGAATCCAATGTTAAGCTGCTGTGTTTGACTGCTCCAAACGGGCCTGTTAAAACAAAGGAGACAAATCCACCTATAGATTCTCATGGACATGCCAACCAATCTAAAGTCTCTTCTGATTCTTCTGTATATGAAGCAACAATTTCAGGAAAAGGAGATGGGTTGTATGACGCACCACCTGATCATTCTTCTTTTGGTACCAACAATTTATCTGTAATTCATCCAGAGAATCTTAAATTGCAAAAACTTGGAGGTGTTCATCCTGTACAATTTGATGCAAAATGCAAGTTAGCTTCTTCTTCAATCTATCTTTTGGCTTGTGTTTTTTTTTTTAAATTTTAATTTGATGATTAGTTTTTCTCTTTAGATGATGTGGGACTGGGTAAAGAAGAAGAAGAAGCATATAACCCATCTACCACAATTCAAGTGTCAAAAGAAATATTGTCTTCAACCAAAACGAATTTGAAGCCAAATCAAACTTGTTCAGTTCATGACGATCTTAGAATGTTACTATCTCAGATATCTCATGGACTCGACTATCCTCAAAATGATATGATTTCAACTCCAAGAATTCGTCGACAAATATTCGGGGAAGATTTTAAGCTGTCCAGAATGCAATCCATGGGGAGAAATGAGTTTTCTTATGAGTCGTCTTTAGATGGTAGCAGGATAAATGATGAAAATGTATTCAACTGCCCTCAAAATGATATGACTTCGACTTCAAGAATCCGTCGACAAATATTCAGAGAAGATTTCAAGCTGTCCAGAATGCATTCCTTGGTGGGAAACGAGTTTTCATTTGATGGTAGCAAAATGGATGACGAAAACGTAGTCGATACTCTTAAACGTTATTTTGAATTTGACAGAAAGTCATTAATTCTTCTCTACAAGGAATTAGAAGAAGAACAAAATGCTTCTGCTATCGCGGCACATGAAACCATGGCTATGATAACAAGATTGCAGGATGAGAAAGCTTCAATGCGAATGGAGGCCTTACAGTACAAAAGAATGATGGAAGAGCAATCTGAGTACAACCAAGAAGTGTTGTGTACTACTAATACTCTTGTTGCTGAAAAAGAGAAGAAAATACAGTTTTTAGAATTGGAGCTTGTGACTTATAGAAGTCGTTTTGGTGATGATTATGGTATTGAGGATACACCTCGTGCTAAGCTACTTTCTTCTGATGGTGACAAATCTCCTTCTACAGGCGATAACGTCCATGAGGCCTTAGAAACTGATAAATTTCCTACAACAAAGCAATCTTTATTAGATTCTGAAGATGAGAAGATATATATTTTAGAACGATTGATTGATATTGAGAAGAAGTTGCATCCATCCTCTATTGAAGATGATGGTCGGATCGAAAATTCACAGTTGGAATCAAGACTTAATAATAAACATGGTTCAACCAAGCAAGCCAATTTGTCTGATATCGGGAATGAAGTTAATCATCTGTATGATAAATTGGAGTCTCTTGAATCTGATCGATGTTTTCTGGAATATTTGATCAAGTCACTTCAAACTGGAAAAGAAGGGTTACAGTTTATCCAAGAGGTAGCCTGCCATCTACGAGAAATACGAAAAATACATTGAAGGGGAGAACATTAAAGATGGTAAACAGCAAGGGTGAAGGAGTTGCGATGCTGGTCAAAGAGCAACAGGTGATAAAACTTAAAAGCTAGCAGCTGCTCCATGTTAATGATGTGCAAAGTTAAATCGTGCACATATAAGAGTAGAATTAATGAACAAGTTCGAATTCCATGAGACATGCTACGTTGCTACAGGTGGAGGATTATACATCGACTCAGTAAAGTTGTTTATTAATTAACCTTCTCATTACATCCAACCATCATAAAATGGATGATATTTTATTGTCCATCTTATCTTAAGTTCTTAACCTATGATTTGTAGAGTTATTTGTTGTTGATGGAGGATGTGTGAAAGAATTGAGAAAAAGAGAGGCTAATTTGGAGGTTTTTATTAATTAACTAGGTTTTGACATCAACTTATATTTTTTGTTTTGAGTGAAATTTCTTTATTATTTGAATTGGATAGAACATGCTTTTTTTTGCTATTGATTTGTATTTTGAACTTTCGATGGTGTTAGCCTTTGATTTAGTTCAATCGATGTTTTAAACCAGAACCTGACCATTTTCGAATTCAAGTTCGGATTTAAGTTGGGGTTTAGACTTTAGACGAATTTGATCTGATTAAATCCTAACCCGAAAATCTGTAAACATCAATAATTTCTGTAAATTTTGTAAAAGAATTACAATTTTAGACAATTAGTAATAAAAATCGAACAATTAATAACTAACTTTGTAGTTTGCACAATGATTAATATATTTTACACGATTAGTATTATAAAATAACAAAAAAGATCAGGTTATGTTAGTTGTATTTTACTTAGAAATGATAATAGAAAAGAAGAAGCGGATCGCCTGAATACCCGGTCCGGGAGAATAAATTGCAAATCCTATTTCGTTCAGGCGTACCATTACCGCATGACCTAGACGTACGATACAACACCACACTCGTCGTACCTTCTGACTATGACAAAGATTTGATTCATACCATTGATTCGTACCATTACCGCATGCTACGTTTGCACATTGATTCATACCCGGTCCGGGAGATTTTTCCTATTTCATCATGTTTCAATTTAAAAATCCACTTACGAGTGAGTATATTCTGATCCTGTGTTCTTGGGACCAACTTCGATCCACGTGTTATTTAATTTTAAAACTTAAATTAACTCGACACTAAGTGCTTGAGCTATGCTTCTTGGGACAGTTGGTAGTAACTCGACACTAAGTGCATACTTTGGGTTTAATTGGACGATAAATGACATCCCTTACTCGTGTTATCATCCCATGCTCTTGTTGCATGCCTACACGATCTTCTTGGTACATGCTGCTGATATCATCTGATACTTCATCATATAGCGGACTAGTTTCATTCCTCACATTAGATTCTTGTTCTTGGATAGGTTCTTGAACAGATTCTTGTTCTTGGATAGGTTCTTGAACAGATTCTTGTTTTTGGATAGGTTCTTGAACAGATTCTTGTTCTTGCATAGATTCTTGAACACATTAATTGTTGTTCTTGGATAGGTTCTTGAATAGATTATTGTTCTTGTTGTTGAACCGTTTTGATAATCCCAAGTGAATTTTGATCGAAAACCAACTCTTTCTCTAATTGAATATGTGATGGTTCATGCATTGATTTATTTAATGTGAAGTCCTCTTCTAAGAATATGACATCCCTTGAGTTAAATTTTTTTTGTGATTGTGGATTTCAACACATATATCTGTTTACTCCATCTAGGTAACCGATGAATATGTGCCCTGAAGATCGATTTGATACTTTTCGTTGATTAAACAGTCTGAGATTGGGATAGACAAGACAACCAAAAGTACCTAGATCTTTAAGATTTGGCGAAATTCCAAAAAAACTTTCAAACAGACTCTCTCCGACGAGTACCGTGGTTGTGGTCCTGTTGTATGCAAACAATGCAGCAGCGAAAGAAAAACGCCAGAAGAAAAGTGGTAAACCTGCATGATTTAATAATGCAAGACCACACTCGACAATATGACGACGCTCTAACCTTGATCCTAACCATGCCTAACTCTTCCCACAACAACAGATTTATTTGTACTTCGATCCTTTACAAAAACATTTTTATCATCAAAAAATAATGTGACATTATTATCAATGCACATCTTATTGACAGAATTTAAACTTTTCTTTATGTCTGATGCATGTAGAATATTTTTAAGATGGATTGAATGAGAGTCGACTTTGAAATTTGAAGAACCTGTATGTAAGATAGGGAGACTTTTACCATTAGCTACAGTAACCGATTTTGCAGCTAGATTTGAATCAAAGACTTGTAAGTTTGTGAGATCAGAAGTAACGTGATCCGAAGCTCCACTGTCTGGATACCACACCGCGTTGATGTTTGATGAACTATTGTTAGAAAATTTCATACCCTTGTTCCTGTTTCGATTTTTGTTAAATTGGATTGGAAACCTCTATTTGTTATGGCGATTAAAACATGCAATAGCGGAATGATCTCGCTTGTTACAAATCTGACATGACAAAAGCTGAGCGCGTAGGGTGAGCGTGAGTCGGAGCGACGCTGGGATCGGAGGCGACAGTGAGGAGTCGGTTGGGAGAGAAGGCGGAGCGTTTGGAAACCCTAGGGTTTTGCTTTTGGATTTAATTTGAAAAAGTTATCAATAAAATATTACAACATAACTTTTATACTAACTCACTAATGGGCCTTGAGTATGGGCCAAACTTATCCTACTAATATTAATCTACTAATTTGAATTAGACACTTAATCATCGGATTAGATACTTAGTAATATCGATACTCAATACTTCAATACCCCCCCTCAAGCTGGAGAGTGTATATCATAGAGTCCCAGCTTGGGCAGCAAATTTCTGAGTGATTCCAAGCTTGCTGGCTTTGTGAGAATATCTGCAATTTGATCAATTGACGCAACATGGTGTAGTTTAAATAGCCCTGCTTGCAAGTGATCACGAACTAGATGGCAATCAATTTCAATATGTTTAGTACGTTCATGAAAGACTGGATTGGATGCAATGTGGATAGCAGCCATGTTATCACAATGTAGTGTTGTTCCTTCTGTAGGTTTAACCTGCAAATCATTTAAAAAATAATGCAGCCACATGATCTCACAAAATGTTGAAGCCATAGCTCTGTATTCACTCTCAGCAGATGACCTGCTAATTGTGGATTGTTTTTTTGACTTCCAAGCAATAGCTGAACCTCCCAGAAGAATTGAATAACCTGTTATGGATTTTCTAGTGTTGGGACAATCAGCCCAATCTGCATCACAATAAGCCTCAAGTTTTAATGGTGCATCTCTTCTGTATAGTATTCCTTTCCCAGGAGCACCCTTGATATATTTTAGAATTTTCATTGCTGAATTGAAATGAGATTGTAAAGGATTTGCAAGGAATTGGCTGAAATGACTAACAGAGAATGCAATGTCTGGGCTTGTTATTGTGAGATATAGTAATTTGCCAATTAGTTTCCTGTAGATTGAGGGATCCTTCATTGGAGAATCCCCTTCTGAATTTTTGTAGTTGTGAGACATTGGTATTTTTGATGGGGAGGACCCCAGTTGATTAAAATCATGAAGAATATCCAAGGCATACTTCCTTTGGGATAAATAAATTCCTTTGTCTGAATGGGATACTTCAATACCTAAGAAGTATTTAAGCTTCCCCAAATCTTTGATGTGGAATTGATTGTGTAGATGATTCTTGAGATTTTGAATTTCTTCTTCACTATTTCCAGATATGATTAGATCATCCACATATATTAACAAGCATGTGTATGAGTCATTATTTGATTTGAAGAATAATGTGTAATCAGAATGTGATTGAGTGTATCCATAATTTGTTAAAGATTTGGTGAGCTTTTCATACCAGTTCCTGTTGGCCTGCTTTAGACCATATAGAGATTTTTTAAGTTTGCAAACCCTAGAATCATTTTCAGGTAACATACCAGGGGGTGGTGACATGTAGATTTTCTCTGACAAGTCACCATGCAGGAATGCATTGCTAACATCCATTTGGTATGTTGCCCAATTTTTAATGGAAGCTACTGCAAGTAGGGTCCTTACTGATATGATTTTTGCCACTGGGGAGAAGGTTTCTTTGTAGTCAAAACCTTCCACTTGGGTGTGGCCCTTGGCCACTAGTCTGGCTTTGAGCCTTTCAATGTCTCCATTAGATTTGTGCTTGACCTTGTACACCCACCTAGATCCTACTACCTTCCTGTCCTTGGGTTTGGGAACTATTTCCCAAGTGTCATTTAGCTCTAGGGCAGAGAGTTCCTCATTCATAGCCTTTACCCACTCAGGGCTTTGACTAGCTTGATGGAAGGAGGAAGGCTCTGTTGTTGTAGATATCTTATCTAGATAATCAATTTGAGAAGTGGATAGCCTTTTATAGGTCAAGTAATCATGCATTGGGAATGTTGTTCCCTTGGATTTCCCTCCACTTGTTGCAAATGAGCAGAAGTAATCACTTAGCCTTACTGGTGGCTTGATTTGTCTCTTGGGATATCTCCCAGAGATTGCAACTTGATTTTGAAGAGGGTTCTCTTCCACTTCTGATTGGTTTAAGGTTTGCTCCTGATCCTCCACTGTGTCAGTGGAAGTTACATAACAGTCCTCCTCATTAACTTGAGGTTTGTCATCTTCCTCTCTATTAGTATCATTTTTGATGTTGGGCTGATTTAATTCATCATCCCTCTTAAGTGGGAAAATATCTTCATAGAAGATCACATCTCTGCTGACAGAGATGTCATGACTGTCCAAATCATATGTTATGTGGCCTTTTTGGGTTGGGGATTGTCCCAAGTAGATACACTTTCTAGCTCTGTGAGAGAATTTGTCCTCTTTTATGAGGCATGTCACATAGCATAGACACCCAAATGACCTAAGATCTTTGAATTTGGGCTCTTTTGAGTGTATTAGCTCAAAAGGTGATAGATTTTGAGTTACCCTGGAGGGTAGTCTGTTTATGATGAATGTGGAGTATAGTATGGAATATCCCCATAGCTCAGTGGGTAGTGATGATTGTATTTTCAAAGCCCTAGCAACATTCAATAGATGTTGATGCTTTCTCTCAACCACACCATTCTGTTGTGGTGTGTGTGGGCAGCTAGAATAGTGGATGATTCCTTTGTCTTTCAGGAATTCACCCATGGCCAGGGAGAAGAACTCCCCACCATTGTCTGTCCTGATGGCCTTAACAGAGGTATTGAATTGATTAGCAATTAAAAAGTATAGTTCTTTAAACATAGAAAAACATTCAGATTTTGTGGTAATTAAAAAGGTCCATACATATCTAGAGTAGTCATCCACAACAGTCATGAAATATCTCTTCCCATGGATGGTTGGAGTGTGAAAGTTCCCCCACACATCTATGTGAAGGAGACCAAATGCAACTTTAGATCTAGATGCTTGTGTTGGAAAGACTGTCCTAGATTGTTTAGCAAAATGACAAATATCACAAGGTTTTTGAGAATCAGTATTGTAATAGGAGAGATATTGTTTAAAATGAATTTAAGTCTGCCACATGAAGTGTGGCCAAGTCTATTGTGCCAGGTCTCTGTTGAAATGGCACCAACAAAATGATCCTTACCACCAGTGTGTGATAAGATGTAAAGTCCATTCTTCATGCTACTCTGTCCAACTTCCCTCATCAGAACCTTGTCATAGATAAGGGCAGAAGATTTAGAAAATTGAACTGAAAATCTATCATTTTGGGTCAACTTGCTGACTGATAGCAGGTTGACCTGGAATGAAGGTATAAAATACACATCATTTAATGTAATGTGTGGTGACAGGATGATATCCCCTTTCTGAGATACCATCTGTTTATCACCATTAGGTAATGATATTGGAAATGTTTTGCATTTTTGTATGTTTTGGAAGAGGGAACTGTCCCCACTCAGATGCTCAGATGCACCTGAGTCAATGATCCAAAAAATATTTCGATAATTGAAGTTCATAATAGAATTGACAGTACCTGAACCAGGACCAGTGTATTTGGGAAGAGGTTTGGGATTGTACTTTTCGGAGTAGAGGGGGAATCCATGTGGACCCATTGGTTCTTCTAGTGTAGTTGCCCTCTTCTTACCCTTCTCCCTACCAGACCAGGTAGACCAGTTCTCTTCAGTGGAAACACAGTTGGCTGAGCCCTGTGGTTTTGCTTCAGCAATTGGTGTCACAGTGGGGTTTGGTTTCTTTGTGAATGCTGCCCCCTTGGATGATGATGGGTATCCATGCTGAACAAAGCACTTCTCATCACTGTGCCCAAAGGCTGCACAGTGAAAGCAGTAGTACCTTGTGTTCACTTGCTTTCCACTTTTGTAATATAAAGGCTCTGGTGGAGTAGGTGGTCTCTTCCTTGGGTTTTGGGATGTTGGTGTCTGTTTTGGTGTGTGGGATGATGTAACATTGTTGTTGGTGAAATGTCTGTTTTGATTTTGGTTTCTTGCTGAGTAGAAAGCAGATGCTTGATGATTATTGTGCTCAGAGAGTTGTAATTGTGACTCTTCATGTACCACCATGGAGTAGACTCTACCAAAATTAGGCAGCTTCTCTAGTGATAGAATGTGAGATCTGACTTGCCTGAAGTCATCTCTTAGTCCCATGAGGAACTTCCTGATCTTGGTCCTATCCTCCTTGTCATTGACCCTGCCAGTCATGTTACATTCACACTTTCCACAGCTGCATTGGGGTGTCTCCCCATATGCATCAACCTCCCTCCAGATGGACTTGAGGTTTGTACAAAATTTTGACACACTGTCACTTCCTTGTTGCATCAGGGCAGCATCTTGGGATAGTTGGTATATGTGCGTCTCATTGGACTGCCTGAATTGATCCTTGAGATCATTCCAGACTATGGATGCATCATCTGTATACATTATTTGAGCAGCTATGTCCTTGGAGACTGAGCTCCAGATCCACTGCCTGACCACCCCATGACAGGTGATCCAGGCTTTAAGTTCTTCTGCCTCAGAGTCAGCAGGTCTCCTCATGGTACCAAGAACAAATCCCAACTTCCTCCTTGTTAACAATATGGTTGTCATCTCTCTACTCCATGGGTAGTAGTTCTGACTCCCTTGCAGGACATTGATCACTGACAAGGGGCCTGAGTCAGAGGATTTGATGTAATAGGGAGATGTTGGGTCAAAGAGAGGACCTCCTCTTGGTCTTTTTTCAATAGCACCAGACATCCTTTTGGATCTGTTGAAATTGTAGAAGTATGTCAATAAGATATGTGAATGAGTTTCATACTGATAACAAATGAGGATCACATTTGAGTTTGAATTGAACAGCAATATAAATTTGAACTTGTTTAGATCATTGGTGATCAGCCTCTGCGTATGGTTCATTTTTGTTTCTTTTCTTTTGGTAGTTAAGGTAGTGGCCAATCCTTCATCAGTGGAGAGATTGTTTGATTTATGCGGAAGCGTTTTAGTTGGTGTTTCCACCTTTTGGATTGAATTTGGGATCCCTTCAGTAACACTTAGTGTCTCAGGATTTGGAGTATCAGGGAGTCCTGGTGGTTGCCTCTGGACTCTTATGTTTAGGATCTGACAGGTCAGATTTAAGGCATATCTGATGTGTGATCCAAATGCACATGTGTGTACAAGGACCTCACCAATATGTGAGTATATCATTATTGTTGACATGACAGGAAGGAATGTAGTTTATTCATGAATAATCACATAGACATAATAATTATATAGTATACTCATGTCACCAGTGTATTTATGAATAGTCACATAGACGTAACATAGATAGCATGTACAGATTTTATAAGTGATTATGCACCAGAGGACATTTGATGTTGCCATCAAGCATTTTGCCTCAGCATGTATGGAAGAAATTAGTATATGAAGCATAGTATGGAGTGTATGCATAAGAAGATGTCTCTGAAATATATCATGTGACTGATCCAGGACATACAAGTTTGCATCACTAACATAACGTATTATGTAAGGAGAAATATATGTGTATGTGAGTGTCCATCGACAGAGACATTCATAGACAGCAAAT
>LFYR01001430.1:341111-434997 GCA_001185155.1 Zostera marina
CCATTAAGGCATTCCTTATTGGGGTACCTTAATGACGTGGGCCCCACTCGATTGAATGGGGAAACGTCCCCCAAGACCCTATAAAAGGGGTCCTTGGGGGACCTCTATCCTCAACATATCCTCTCTTGACTCACACTCCCACTAGAGCAAACTAAGGAGCCCGAATCGCCTACTCCCACGTGAGTCGCCGATTCCCCTCCTCTTCTGCAGGTGTTTGACGTAGAGCGCGCGTCGTGGACTCCACAGCCTCCGGCTCATCTCGCCACCCCGCGAGCCCACTGGTAGCAGATTACGTGCTTCATCAACTTCCAAGGAGTTTCCCAAGTACACAAGATTGACTTTTTAAAAAAAAGTCGAACACTCCAGGATGGTGGTAACACGAAGTACTTCTCGAGGAGGAGCAAATTCTCAGGAGGCGCCAGAGCAACAGCCTGGCAACTCAAAAACTAAAAGGCCAGTGGGTCGACCGCCCAAGGGCAACAAAAATAAAAGGACTCCCACGGGACCCGAGGCTGAACCCGAGCAAACCCCCCAAGCATCAGCAGGAGGGGAGAATTTAAACATCACAGTACATGCAATAGCTGAGGCCATCCGACTCCCTGCTGAGAAGGAGAAATCTTCTGAAGAACCACCTCAGAAGGAAAAACCTGTGAGCAACAAGGAAGCAAGGGCTTCGGCATCAGAAACCACTCACGGATTCGTAAAAATGCCCATAGAGGAGCTGGAGAAAATGAGGAAACCATAGCAAAAATGAGCAAAAAACTGGAAAATATTGAGAAGTCCAAGGCATCAATATTTCACTCAAAGGCTCAAACCTCAAAATAGGCTAAGGCACAACAGGAGGTGTCGAGCCATAAGGCAGCACACTGCCACCCCGCAAGCCAGAGGAGCAACCTAAACCTCCTCCTAAAAAACCCGTATATGAAGAAAGCACGGGAGACACAGAAGGAGGAGAAGGAGGCGAAGTCCTGAACTGACTAGTGGGTATGGATGCCTTACATAAATCGTTGATGGTAAAACCAGCACCTCTAAAATTCAAGCTACCCAGGCTACAAATCTATGATGGGAAGATGGACCCAGTAGACCATATAAATATGTTCGTAGGAGCAATGCAATGGGCCACAACAAGGGATGACATCCTGTGCAGAGCATTCCCGGGAACATTAAAAGGGCCTACATATAGATGGTTCGTCGAACTACAACCAGGGAGCATAACAAGTTTTGAAGACTTGAAAAAGAAATTCATTGCCCAGCATTGTAGAAACACAAGGGTCAGAAAGGGCACGGAGTCATTATTTGCAATCAAACAGAATGAAGATACGCTTCGGAATTACACAACTAAATTCACAGAAGTCATGCAGAAAATCTCCGACCTGAACACAACAATTGCAATCTGCGCATACTCAAAGGGGCTAGACATGAACACACCATTAGCAATAAAGCTAAATGTTAGTAATGTAAAATGCATGGAAGACCTGCTAACAAAGGCCCAGAAATACATAAATTCTGAAGAGTATGAAAAAGAAAAAGAAAGAGGTGTCATAAGCAACCAAAATGCATATGAAGCACCAAAGAAGAAATTTCAAAAATTTGAAAAAAGAGAACCATCCTGGAGACCAAAACACGATGGAAAGGTCTGCCAGACATCTGAGGAGTTTAGAAAATCAAAATACCCAAGGTATGAAGACTTGAGATTCACGGTTTTCAGCACTCCAAAGGAGGAAATCTACAGCAAAGAAAAGGGAAAAATAAGGTTTTCTCAACCAGAAGAATTAAACCCTGTAACAAAAGAGGCCCGAACAAGGAGGAACAGATACTGCAAGTTCCACAAGGACTACAGGCACAACACAGAAAATTGCAGAGAGCTAAGCACTTTCCTACACACAGAGAAAGGAAGGAAAGCTTAAGCAATACATAAACAAAGTAGAAAGGAGGCGACAAGGTTGCAAGGACCCAAATAACAAGGGTAAGCGACAACGCTCAAAAAGTCCCGACTCAGATATTGACCACAAGAGGAGGGTAATAAATTAAATCTTTGGCGGGGGATCGGAAGGAGAAAGCAGAAAGTACTCGCAAAAGTTAATATACGAGCGAGGGAAGGAATAAGCTTCTCCGAGGAAGATCCAGCCCACACAAAAATCCACTATTCATAAGGTGGACATCAGGGATAACTTAAGTCTAAGTAAAATAGACAATAACATACTATGCCTAGTCACATTCAAAAAAAAAAAGGCTAAAAGGCGGAACAACTAACCGTGTTCAACTTTGCGGCGTTCGCATGGGAGGTAGAACAGAGTCCAAGGGGTCAAAACAACTCAGCTGATGCCCTCAAGGGGGAGCAGAAAGAGACACTAGTTGACTCAACGTCTACACCTCCGTGCAGTCTGATCACGATACAGGCAGAAAACTGGAGAAAACCCTTAATAGAATACATTGAAGGGCAGAAACTCCTAGAGAACAGGAATAAAAGGCGTAAATTATAAACACGCATTCCAAGATTCCGCCTAATTAGTGACATTCTGTATAAGAAACCCTACGATGGACCTCTAATGAAAATGTTTCAACGAATAAAGGGCAATTCATTGTAGAAAAGATACATCAGGGGGTATGCGAAATACATCAAAGGGAAAGGTCTCTAGCCCAAAGAATAATAAAGTAGAGGTACTTCTGGCCCACACTAAAGAAAGAGGCAATCTTACTTGCAAGAAAGTGCAAGGCCTGCCAGATTCACAAAAATATACAGAAAAATCCCGCAACTCAACTAACAGGGGTAGAAAGCCCCATCCCATTCGCAATGTGGGGATTAGACATTGTGGGACCATTTCCAGTATCGACAGGCCAGGCTAAATTTATATTTGTGGCTGTCGATTACTTCACAAAATGTGTCGAGCCACTAGCCGTACCCAAAATAACTCAAGGAGCAGCAACGAAGTTTGTTTTCAAGTGCATAATGTGCAGATTCGGGGTTCCAATGCACATAGTGACAGATAATGGGACACAGTTTACCGGTGGGAGTTTACAAGGTTATGCGAGAACATGGGCACTAGAATCCAATTTTCATCAGTATACAGACCACAGGGTAATGGGCAAGTAGAAGTCACAAAAAGAGCCATTGTTCAGGGACTGAAGAAAAAGGTCGAACAGGCCAAAGGTTCGTGGGCAGATCTACTACCAGAGATCCTGTGGGCGTATAGAACCACTGAAAAGACACCCACCGGGGAAACCCCGTTCTCACTAGCATACGGAATGGAAGCACTAATCCCGACAGAGCTAAGCATACCAACAGTCAGAGTGTTAACCTATGACATGGAAGAAAACATGAGATCATGCGCGGCAACTCTAGACTTGGTGGATGAGCTAAGGGATAATGCACAGACAAAGAATGCAGCTTACAAACAAAGTATCGCTAAATATCACGGCAAAAATGTCAAGGATAAAACGATAAGAAAAGGAAGCCTAGTATTGAGAAGAGCAAGTGTCGGTAGAAAGAACTGCTCTAAAGGCAAACTAGGCGCAAACTGGGAAGGACCATATGTGATGGAGGAAGAACTCCGACCAAGCACGTACAAGTTAAAACGGGAAGATGGAATATGCATTCTCAACACTTGACACGCAGATAACTTACAGTTGTATTTTTAAACAATTAAGTAGAGTTATATGTCACTCGTTGTAATTGTTTGAACTACTTAACTAATATGTTGTTTAGTTATCACAATTAATAATCAGAACCAAAATATTCCATATATTGATATTCAATAAAAGTACAAAGGAATATAAAAGTACAAGTTACAAAGTAGGGGGAGGAGAAGAGGGCTTATCACTAGGAGGAAGGGAAGAGCCTTTAGTAGAATCCGTTGCATCGTTGTTATCTTGATCTTCAGTGGAGAAGTCTTTATCAATGGCAGCATCGTGAGACTCTCCCGAAATTTCTTCCCCTTCATCTTCATCTTCCGCAAGCGCTCGGTCCCGGATCTCTGTAGCTTCTTTCGGGTACTTGCGGGTCCAGTGATGAACATGTTCAGCTTCGAAACCGGGACACACATGAGGACCCAAATCCACCAGATCATTATAATCTCGCACGTTAGCGAGAAACTCAGTTCGGATCTGGCCCATATGCTCGTTCATATTCTGGAGCTCCTCAGCCTGCTTCCGGTTTTCCTCAGTTTGTTCGGCCAAGGCATCTGTTAATTGCTTGATCTTGGCATCACAGTCACGCTTTTCTTTTTCCCCTTCATTCAGTCGGTCAGTAAAAATGGCATTTTGATTCATGACTGAACGAAGGGTATCTTCAGTTGCTTCATATTGCTTGGTGATCCCGTCAACCATAGCCTCTTTCAATACGACCTTGGCTCGTGCAGTATCAAGCTCCAGCTGCATGGCCCCCAACTCCCCACGGACCTTGGAGAGTTCTTGTCTCTCTTCAGTTAAAAGTTTGTGATGAGCAGACCAATCCTCAGCTAATTTCTTGTTAGTTGTAGAAAGGGCAGAGGCGTCCGAAACCTTCTGCTCAACTTCAGCTTCCAAGTCTTTGCACCTACGCTTCACTCTCTTCAGCTCATCATCCAGAGATTGATAATCTCGAAGACGAGACAAAGAGGAGAAGCGACCTTGAAACAGATGGACGAGCTGTAAAAAAGAAGTAAGTAAGAACATGCTCATTATAAAAATGAAAACAAAAGCACTTACATTGCTCAAATTTTGTCCGACTTCCTCGACAAGTCGATCCATCGGATAGTTGGAGATAGCCCGTAGCGTAGCTCGAGTCGCATCTGTATCAGCAGTGTGCAGAAACTTGGTCCCATAGTTATGAGGATGGGAACCTCGGTACCCCGGCATCTGAGTCTCCCGGGTAGAGGCATACGGATATCGACCCCGAAAGGACTCCCCAACATGGTACCTCCGTCGAGGAGGAGTTCGTCGCCTAGGGGAGTGTCTCCTCGCTTTCTTCAGAGGAGAGGGGTCAGTTCTGGGTGGAGGGGTCTTCCTCTTGTTAGATCGGCTCTTTCTTCCCTCCGATCCCTCCGGTTGGACTCCCTTCCCAGCGTCTCTTTCCCGCTCTTCTTCCGGCGAACGGAAGAAGGAAGCAAGTCTAGCAACAGCAGACTGAGCAGGGGGAGTCTCCACGGCTGCCTCCTCTTCGTTAACTTGGCCCTCACCGGCAGGAGGAGGGGAGCCAGCCCGGTAAGAATGCTCATGGGCACGACGCCTCAGGTGTCGGGCGTCAGAAGGCTTGGAAGCAGGTGCGTAGACCTTTGTGCCCGTTTTATTTTGTCCCACGCGTTCAGGGATACCTTCAGGATTATGCATATAAAAATCTGCAAGAAATAAGAAACAGAGTTAGTAAAAATGCACATAAATAGAAAAATTAAAAAGCAAAGGAGAAACTTGTCGGTTGAAGTTATCATCTATCGCGTGACCGACAGGCACAGCGATGGGGTGAAGAAAGGCCATCCTTTGTACAAAAGCTTCCTCGTCCGAGGTCAAAACAGGACGGGGAGTGGGCCTACGGTCACTATTGGATGCAGGAAGAAGTCGGCTATCGGGACATAGCCTGCAATCCACAAAAATAAACTCGCTCTTGTTCCGTCTAGTCGGAGGATCTTTTAAAAGAGAAGAGTGTTGAACACTAGAGGCACGGCTGACACATGCAATAAAATGGCTGCCCTTCTTCGGATTTTGAAAGGAGAAGAAGTGGAAGAACAGCCGAGCAGTTGGAATTATGCCAGCATCCCTAAGAATATTTATGAAACCTCTGACATAGAAAAAGAAGGCAGCGCCCATTTGAGAGATACACAACCCAGAATACAAAAGGATCTCACTAACTAAGGAAGGAATCGGAAGAATCGGAAAGTTAGTGAAATAAATACGGTGAAGTGTCAGCATGAAATAGGGGGGCACATCACCGGTATTCTCGGAAGGATAGGCCCAGTACACTCTCTCTCTCTAAGCTCTAACCCCCGTAAAATTCTTTGAGTAGCATCTAAGGAAAGGGTATTAGAGCATCTGCCCGCATTAGAGGACAGAGGGTAACCCGGAATGTCAGTCAGGGAGACAGCACAAAAAGAACCATACCTAGTCCCGTACTCGCCCCGGTCGAGGATAGGGACAACGTGAAAACCGTTACGAAGAAGAACGGACCACTAACGCCAAGAGCCATCCATCTCCCGATAGAAGGATGGGGCGCCTCTCTCCTCAAGAGGAGATGGAAAAGGATACTTCTCCTCTGTCTCAGGAGGGTAACCTAGGGGTGAGTCCTCTAAAACATGGAGGTTCTGACTACAAACTTCGGGAGGAAGTTGGGTAGAAGTGTCCGTAGCCAGGGAGGGTACCTCAACAACAGGGACATCCTCAGGAATAGGAGTCAAAACAATGCAGTTGGCAAAGGAGTCTCGGTAATGGAAGGAGGAGTGCCCCCAACTTCTACATCCCGTTCAGGAGAGGAGGAACTACAAGGAGAGGAACCCGAACTTCCAGAACTGGATGTAGAAGAAGACCCTGAGCTAGAGGAACTCGAACTCGAGGAAGAAGAGTGGGAAGAACCTACAAACAAAAAACAAATAAAAGGTAAGTTACGAAAAAGAAAAAAAGTAACTTACTAGGTACAGACTTTCGTGTACGGCGAGCAGAAAGAACTTTTCGCTTACTTCCAACAGGGGAGGAAGAAGGCGGCTCAGTTCCAGGCTCAACCACGACAGTAGCAGTCTCAACCTGAGAGCTAACTATAATAGCCCGCTCCTCGTTAGGAGGAAGGTCTTGCTGAATGTTCTTATCAGAAGACATGATCACAACCTGCGCAAAAAACATAACAGTTAGTTTAATTGTGTTAAGGTTGCAAAAGTCGATCCCAAGAGAAAGTCGATCCAGACTTCAGGGAATCGCACTAATACAAGGGAAGTCGACTTCAGAAGTCGATCCCAGGGAAGTCGATCTTCAGAAGACAAAAGTCTCAGGAAGTCGATCCCATCAGATCCAACCCAAGGAAGTCGACGACAAAAGTCGGACTCCAGGAAGTCGAACCAAGGGTATCACTTCGGGAAAGCAAAGGCTAAACCCATGGAAGTCGATCCCAGTAAAAATGGATCCAACTCTGGAAAGTCGATGACAAAAAAGTCAGACTTCACAAAGTTGGACCACAGTCCAAAGGGGAACAACTTCGAAGAAGGACCGACTTTAAGAAAAGTCGGATCTCAAGGAAGTCGAACCCAGTGCAACCTCAGAAGAGCCCAACGACAAAAGTTGGACCCCAGAAAGTTGCACCTCCAAGGCTCAAGTCAAAGCCTTACGCACGCTGGAAGTCGAAGCGGAGAAAACTGGAAGTCGATGCGAAGAAAGTCGATACCTCTGAACGAAGGAAGTAGGTGGGAAGCTGGCGGTACACGGGTGTTTTGCCATGCTCTCTTCAGGGGGGAGTACTGGTGAGACATGCCTGATCACGTCAGTCACTCCCAGCAACGCCCTTCGACAAGGACTAGGGTTCCGTCGCTTTATGCCGGACCCCCGGAGAGTTCCACAAATGCGGAGGAAGTGTCTACGTCAAGTACTCAAGGAAACACCTGGGAATCGCCGATTGGGACTACCAGTCGCCGATTCCAGGGGTGAATCGCCGACTCTAGGCCTCGTGGTCAGTTCTGGTAGACTGCCAACTTGGCTCATGAGGAGTCGGCGACTCCACCTCTGAATCGGCGACTCCCATACCTGAGTCGCCGATTCCCAGCCGTTACTTGGGTGGGCCCACGTCATTAAGGCACTCCTTAACAGGATACCTTAATGGGGTGGGTCCCACGCTAATGAATGGGGAAACGTCCCCCAGGACCCTATAAAAGGGGTCCTTGGGGGACCTCTACCCTCAAGTCATTCCCACTTGACCACACCACACCAGAGCAATCCAAGGAGCCCGAATCGCCTACTCCCAAGGGAGTCGCCGATTCCCCTCCACTTCTGCAGGTACATTGACGTAGAGCGCGCGTCGTGGACTCCAAAGCCTCCGGCCCTCCTCGCAACCCCGCGAGCCTACTGGTAGCAGATTCCGTGCTTCATCAGAAGCAAATGACTCCCCCTCCGCTATTTATAGGGGAAAGTCGAAGACGAACCGTCGCGGACACTGTTCATCCGGGTTCACCCGTTGGGTCGAAAAGCCCACGGGCCCGACAGCCCCAAGACGACCCAGTCCGACTTTTTGTACAAACTTCGACATCTTCAGAAAAGGATAGATTCAACAATCACACGACATCGACATCCTCAGAAAAAGATGGGATCGACTTTTGTATGGCGTCGACATTTTCAGGGAGAGATGAGATCGACTTTTTGTACAAACTTCGACATCTTCAGAAAAGGATAAAATCAACAATCACACGACATCGACATCCTCAGAAAAAGATGGGATCGACTTTTTTACAACGTCGACATCTCCAGGGAGAGATGAGATCGACTTTTTGTACAAACTTCGACATCTTCAGAAAAGGATGGTACTGACCAGAAGAAAGCATCGACTTCATGAAATCGACATTCTAAAGAGTCGACCATCTCAAACTACACCAACATACTTCAGAGTAAAGGTGTAAGTCAAGTAAAAGAAAAGGTGAAATATTTTTATTCAGAATTACAAACAAAAAGAATGAAAAAATATTACAAATTCCTAATTAAATTTGATACGGCGACGCAAACGGCGAGGAACCTGATCCAGCGGAGAAACACCGCGGTGGGGACGCCTCCGACGTCGACCACGAGGGGGGATAGCAGAAGAAGAGGCAGGCGGAAGATCGCCACCAGACCATTTTTCAAAAATCGACTCCCTGGCAGCAACAGCAACACTCTACCGCCACACAGGAGGGGATCGACATTTTTTTCCCACGCAGGAGGGGTGTAGAAAAAAAAACCCTGACAAGTTGGAATTACGAAAGTACGCCAAGGCAGGAGGGGATCGACATTTTCTTCCCACGCAGGAGGGGTGTAGAAAAAAGAACCCTGACAAGTTGGAATTACGAAAGTACGCCAAGGCAGGAGGGGATCGACATTTTCTTCCCACGCAGGAGGGGTGTAGAAAAAAGAACCCTGACAAGTTGGAATTGCGAAAGTACGCCAAGACAGGAGAGAATCAACTTTTTCCCACACATGGGGGGTAAAAAAAGAAGAGTCCTGACAAGTCGAAATGGCGGAAGCACACCAAGGCAGGAGGGTGTAGGCGAAATGCTCCTGAGGAATCGTGGAAATCCACACTGGAAAAATAACTCGGGCGGCGATACGGCAGCAAAATGAACTGAGTCAGTCTAAGATATTTGAAATCCTATAGTTACTGGACGCGGTAACAAAGTAGGACGCCAAATTAACTCTACCTACGGAAGAACGTGGGCAGAGAAAGTCTTGATGGTAACAGAGTCAGGATGCGTACCCCGTCCAAGAACAAGAGTGAACCTCACCTACGAAAGAACGTAGGTTAGTGATGCAGCCCTTATAAGTGTTGGCATTAATAATAGGCTCGATTCTAATCGAGCCTTGGACCAAGCCCAATAAAATGGCTTGGACTCTCATGGTGGACTTTCCACTATTAAACCATGAGAGTATAAATATGAGTGGACCCTGAAGATGGGAGAGGGTTGAGTTTTATTTTATCCAAGGTAAATTCTCAACGTAATTCTTTCCTTCTTCTTTATTTCTTTCTATTTTTTCTACCGAATTTCTTTTATTCTTACTATTTTCAATACACGATTATCCTTGGATTAGGATAATCTACTTTGAATCAATCGATCTGAAGGGAACATAAACCCTAATCAATTGTTTACTGTTCCATTGATTTGGAACGCAAAGTCTGGACAGAAATCATCCATTTGTTGCAACTGTTTTAAGGAAGTGTTCAAGGCCTACATCAGTTAGACAAGGGATGTACTCAAGAGTGAACCTCACCTACGGAAGAACGTAAGTTAGACGAGGGATGTACTCAAGAGTGAACCTCACCTACGGAAGAACGTAGGTTAGACGAGGGACGTACTCAAGAGTGAACCTCGCCTACGGAAGAACGTAGGCAGAAAGGGGACACATCGGCTAAGCATACGCCTCTCTTACAAAAAACGTAGACAGAGGGGTAAGCACTCAAGAGTAAACCTCACCTACGGAAGAACGTAGGTTAGACGAGGGACGTACTCAAAAAATAATCCTCACCTACGGATGAACGTAGGTAGACGAGGGATCACGCTCAACCTCAGTCGCAGAAGCAGCGAGCAAAGGGAGGGGGCAAGTACTCAAAAAAATAAATCCTCACCTACGGATGAACGTAGGTAGACGAGGGATCACGCTCAACCTCAGTCGCGGAAGCAGCGAGCAAAGGGAGGGGGCAAGTACTCAAAAAGTAATCCTCACCTACGGATGAACGTAGGTAGACGAGGGATCACGCTCAACCTCAGTCACAGAAACGGCAAGCAAAAGGAGGGGGCAGGTATTCAAAAAATAATAATCCTCACCTACGGATGAATGTAGGTAGACGAGAGATTACGCTCAACCTCAGTCGCGGAAGCAGCGAGCAAAGGGAGGGGGCAAGTATTCAAAAAATAATCCTCACCTACGGATGAACGTAGGTAGACAAGGGATCACGCTCAACCTCAGTCGCAGAAACGGCGAGCAAAAGGAGGGGGCAAGTATTCAAAAAATAATCCTCACCTACGGATGAACGTAGGTAGACGAGGGATCACGCTCAACCTCAGTCGCAAAAACGGCGAGCAACAGGAGGGGGTAAGTATTCAAAAAATAGTCCTCACCTATGGAAGAACATAGGTAGACGAGGAAGCACGCTCAACCTTAACCGCGGAAACAGCAGATTGAGGGAGGCAGGAGATCTCAAAAGAGAGAACTTCACTTATAAAAAATAGGTAGAAGAGACAACTCTCAAACCCAGCCACAGGGAAGGGGACTCGAACATTGCTCGGAGATAGCTCAGGCAAGGCGTCAAGGTGGCCAAGCAGGGTTCCGCTCGGAAATCGGGTTAGGCAGGTGCGCAAGGAGTATGCTTCGGCTAGGATAAACTGGACAATAGTTAGCAAAAGCGCGTGACAACCTCCGTGGAAGCATAGATACAACCTCACAGGCGTAGAAGGGGGGGAGAACTGGTGAGAGAGGATCTCGCATCCTGGGACATCACCAAAAACCCACACCCCAGCACGCAAAGAGGGGGGGAATACTGATAGTACAAAGTCCAACACACAGACCATAGCACTAAAAGACGTATCCCAAGATATCTAATATGCAGAGGAGGGGGGAGTACTGGTGATACAGTATCCCGAATCCGGTCACAACCTACCAGCAACTAGAAGTACGGATAACCTAAGATGAGTTAAGGTACCTATTCTAGGGTTGGGGAGGTCCCAAGTCGAATCCTAGGAAGATCGACTTTCCTGAGGATCGACTTCCCTGGGATCGACTTATGAATAAAGTCGAACACCAGGAAAGTCGATCCCCAGAAAGTCGATCTCTGGAAAGTCGATCTTGAGCCTCGATCTGATCAGTTAGGCAGTTAGGCGGTTACTGCCCAAATGACCAGATTACCCCTATAAGAACCCCTATAAATAGGAGGCATCCCCACTCATTAAAGGCAGGTCATTTGGAGCGAAAGGAATCCTAGCGAAGCAGAGCTCTGCGCACTTGAGTTCCGGTCCGGTTTCCCGCGGAGTTCCCCGCTTGGCGCTTGCTTGCGCGTCTTGGTGTACTGGTCGGGTTTCACCCTCATCAACTATTATCAATAACAATTCCGCATTATCTTCATCAATTTATCATGGTATCAGAGCAAGTTTGATCTTGCTAAATCATCAACCAGACTCCTCACTATAGTAGGAGTAAGGAATATGATTGGAGAAGCTGTCGGAGAATGACTAGGTTCGGTGACACACCCTATGTCAGAATCCCCAGATCTCCGACCACTGGAGCACTAGTAGCTCATGCATCAAAAGAAGTCTTTATGTGGGGGTCAACGATATGGCGATATCCCAACCGTATTCTTTCGCTATCTGCACCAAATGAGCTTTGAACACATACTTGATAAGATCTATGTCAGTTCCATATTCAAGCTTATCAGACTTCAACAAAACCTCAACATTATCAGCAACCAGCTCAGTAACTTCAGGAAACCACGACAAACAAGAGCATATTGCCTTTCCAACTCATCTTTTCTCTCATTTTCTTTGCCCCCTTCATCAACTCACGACCGAATCCGTATCAACACGACTGACACGACACGCGACACTATTATTTTATTAATAATTATTATTTATGTATGTATGTATACATTTTATTATTTTAAATTTATTATATAGTTATTATTTTACCCTTATTTATTTATGGGTACAATATTTTATATAAAACTTAAAAAAATTTACATAAAAATATTATTTTATCTCTACTACATAAACATAATTAATTAATAATATGATATTATATTTTTGTGTTAATTTAAGTTTCGTGTAATTGTGTCGTATTTTTAGAGACAAACACTAAATCGCCACTATTATTAATCGTGTCAGAACTTTCGACACTAATTCGATATTATTATGAACGTGTCGTGTTCGTATCTGTTAAAATCGTGAATTATGTTTGTTACCTCAAAACTCTACCTAAACCTTACCTACCAAAAAAACACAATAGATTATTTTTTTAGAATATTTTGATTTTAAGGCTATTTTAGGAACTGAAAATGTACTAATTAAAAAATCACGTGTCAAACTCACTAATGAGGTTCAGAGGCAAGATCAGACAATAGGTGACCGTGCCCATTGAGCCAAACCGCACCTGATTCTGGTTTTATTTATATAATTACAACTATATTATGACTTATGACAAGTCAAATTCCGACTACGCAAATTAATTAGACTTCTTTCACTCACCCACTGATCTTCAAATCAGATCGGGTTCTTTAAGACCCCACGCACCAGACCAGAGTCTCAGCACTCACATTCTAATTACCGAAATTCGCTGGCGAGTGGTGGGATCCACAAATCTAATTAATTACCAAACTTCAAAACAAATATCTAAGAAGAGAGGGAAGAGTAACGTCACCGTCCCTCGTCTTCACTAGGTCCCTCCCTCTCTTTTCTATATTTTCTTTTTATTATTTTCCCTCTATCTTTTTCGCCGCCACCTCTCGTTCCTTTCTCGACTTTCCCTTCCTTCTCTCTTCCATCGCCTTCTCGAAGAATCGAGCAGATCCAGGGGTACGGTGTATCGTCGATTCATCACACACATTCTTCGTTTTCTCCGACGATCTGTGTGATTAACCATCTTTTTTTTTTCTTTCGGTTTTTGTGTATTTTTTTAGGTTTGAGCTTCCAAAATGTTGGGGATCGCAAGGCGAAAGGTTGGAATATTTTTTTTATTTTTCCTTTTTGTGTACTTTCATTTTTTTTGGTTGGAGTTGTCTGATTGATGTGCGCGCATGTATCGTGATCTGTAAGGTTATTGGGCAGAGCCTGCAAAAGTTCCGTCTTGTAGCGTCGTCTGTGTCGAGAGAAGCGTGCTCAAATAGGAAAGATGAGGTTTTGTGTTTGGATATTTTTATTTTCTTTATTTCTTTCTGTTCTCTAGGAAGTCTACAATTCAATTATTGCTATTACTCTCTCATGGCTCCCATTGATCTATTATCTATTATTTTCTTTCTGTCTTACTCCAGTATACTCAATGGAGTGAATGTTTACAAACCATCAACTCTCTCTGGTTAACAGAGGACTAACCTTGCATTCACGTCTAGACTCGTTCTTTCTATTTTTATGGATTGTGCTTCGATGATTTTTTTTTAATATAACGGCGTATTTCTCAAAAACATAAAAATTACAAGATTATCCAAAATTATCGGTTTCTCAAATATCCATTTCATCATAAAATAAAATAATCACGGATTATTATAAATTTACAAGTTTCGAGGTATTTTTTAAATACCTTATACTTTTCAGGTATTTCGACTCTACACAATAGCTATTTAGTTGTAATCAGAATAATTTAATTTCCATATTATTTTATTTTAAACACTCTACTGCTCTACACCATTTCAGTCTTTTCTTCTTCTTTTCATCAAATTATCTTCCTTATATATTTTAAAGAGATTTATCAAGATGACTCATTTTTTTATATAAATAAATCATTCTGGCAAAAGTAGCATTCTGACCGTTTAGTTTCTATCTAATACTTTCTAATAACTAATTGTAATGCACCTATAGTATATTAATATATTTAGAAAAATCCCTAGTATGTAATCATTCTGCTCTTATTTTTTGGAACTTTTTTTTTTTTTTTAATTTGAAGGTTAAACTTTTTTTTCTTATATCAACCTAAAAATACTTAGTCCCTTTTTTTTACTCTGTTTGTTTTCTCATTATGTATAGGTTCTAATAATGGAAAGACATTGGCCTGTCAGACGTGTGGCCACTTGGATTTTTCCAGGTTCTTATTAAATTCAATAATGTCAAATATTTTTATTTTATTGCTTTACTCTATTGTTTGTCTGACTAATATCCTATGTCTTTCATATCTCAGCTTATGCCAAACCCAAAAGGTTAGTTTTTTATTCAAAGAACTGTATAAATAGTTTTTCAATGTGTAATATTCATTCTTCTGCAATTATGTTTTCAAATGGAAGTGCAGGGGAGACTTTAATAAAATCCAATCTGGATATTCTAATAATTTGATCAGGCCATTTGCTTCTGAAAGTGGTATTGATTCTTCTTCTACTAGTAACATTTACCAATATCTTTAAGTTTCAAGAATCAAGATACATTATAATGATATATGTATTAACGATCCAATTCCTCTACCTAAGGTGGTGATATTGTTGAGGCGGTTGTTCCTCATATGGGCGAATCAATCACTGATGGAACCCTTGCAGCACTGTTGAAGAGTATGTGAAATTCTGATTTTCCATTTTCTTTTCTATGTTCTTCCTTTTTTATCATATAATATTGTCTATTATACTCATAACTTCAGGGTTGTATGCATGATTTCCCTTATGCAGTACACATATTTTTTGTGAGCATATTATTAACATATATTTTTTATGCATAAATGTCAACAGAGCCTGGTGAAGCTGTTAGTGCTGACGAGGCTATTGCTCAAATTGAAACCGACAAGGTATTTTTTGGTAACGAATGGAAATTATGTTTAGTTTTTTGAGTATCACCAAGAAATTCATTCAATCTATGTTTCATACTTTTGGGGATTTTATTCAACAGGTGACGATTGATGTAGCTAGTCCTGATGCTGGAGTCATTGTGAAGGTGCAATATCTGCATCAAGCTTTCTATCATTTCCATTATTATTTTTTATAAGTGCTTATATCACGTTATACAATCAAGTTTGCAATTTCTTGTGCTGATTCTTGGAACTTGTTTCTCTAAATTCGTAACAGTATGTTGCAAACGAAGGTGACACTGTGACACCAGGAACTAAGATTGCTGTCATTTCAAAATCTGCTCCTGCAACGACACATGCAGCACCATCGGAGGAATCACCTGCAGTTGCTAAGCCCCCATCCCCTCAACCTGTTACAAAAGAGCAGCCTAAAGCACCTGCACCTCCCAAAGTACTCACACCTGCACCCTCTAGAATATCTGCTTCAGAACCTCAACTTCCTCCTAAAGATAGAGAAAGACGTGTAAGTACAGTAATGACTGTAATTTCTTTCAGAAAAGAATCTGTCTTCTGATCATTTGAAAGGGAAATTAAAATTTCTTTTTGTTTTTTTACATAGGTTCCTATGACTAGACTCAGAAAGCGCGTAGCCACTCGTCTGAAAGATTCACAGAACACATTTGCAATGCTCACAACATTCAATGAAGTGGACATGTGAGTTTTATGTATATTATTTTTTTCCCACTGAATTAAAAAGAATTATTTATTAAATTCCAGATTATTAATGTAATTGTGGTTCAGGTGGAACACGGAAACACCTGTTTAGTTGAGCCATGAGAAGAGCGTGGCTCTTTTCATGCTTATGTATGCACAATTGCATATTTTAAATTAAAGCCTGAGAGAAATTATAAAGGATGTGAGCATTGCATATGATTCTACATCCTATAAGAAGCACAATCTTTCACAGATTGAAATACAAGCTATACGCTCATGGGAGTCCAACCTCTTGAGGCTATGCTTCTGTAATCTTGGTTTATGTCCAACCTCTTTTTCAGTAATATAAACTAATTACTGTACTTGCATTTCCCTATATTCTGTAATCTTGGGCTATGCCCAACCTCTTTTTCAGTAATGAAAGTTTTAATTTCTCAAAAAAAAAGCCTGAAACCCTCATTTACAATCATAGAAACCAGCATCAGTTTGAATCCAGAAGGTGATCCACAAGATGCTACCTGCCAAGGTTCCAGATGCGCCTCTGCGTGATGCGCCACCACCTGGAGCACTTGAGCATATGCGTGCAGATGCGCCAATGGCATTTTCGTAAATATATACAAAACTAAAGAAAATTCATATATTTTTTATATATCTAAACAATATCAATTAAATTTTTTAGTTAAAAATATATTGGATAGAAAAATTATTATAATACATATATTTATTAATTATTATAACACCCTATAATTCATTGTAACACCAAGGTTTAAAAACCGATAGGGGTATTTTCGTAATATTATAGCTCTTTAAATGGCTAGGGATTCTTTAAACTTATAAAAGAGAGGCTTTTATAAAAAGAAAAGAATAAATAACCCAAGAGGCTTTTAAAAAATAATAACGTAATGGGTTGGGCTTTTTTTAATACATTTATAACATCAAAAATACTATATAATAATAATTTATTTAACTACACTTTTTTAGTCCCACATCGATAGAATTCAAAAAACACAAAGAAGGTTGGTCTATAAATAAAGATTCATTTTGTCTAAAACAAATATGAAGTCTTAAGAGTGGGAGGAGCTTATATTAAAAATAATATAGTTCTTTTCATGGACCAAGGTCTTAAAATAATTTTTTTTTGTTTTTTTTTCAAATAAAAACAAAACCCTGTTTTAAGTTATTTAAATAACTTAAAACAGGCCTGGATCCGGGTCGGATTTTACCTGGATCCGGCTAAGGGAGATGCGCCTGGCGCATCTCCCTCTGGAGGCGCATCATCGCATATGCGCGCGCACCCGGAACCTTGCTTCCTGCTATTACAAAATTGTCTTCTTTTTTCATTAGTTCAGATCAAGGTTTAAAAACCGGTTAACCGGTTCTGGCTGACCGGTTTTCCGCCAAAAATTCATAAATTTACTAAGGCCAAAAATATATTTTTATGCCAAAAATTTATACATTGGTCCATGAAAAGAGCTATATTATTTTTAATAAAAGCTCCTCCCACTCTTAAGACTTCATATTTGTTTTAGACAAAATGAATCTTTATTTATAGACCAACCTTTTTTGTGTTTTTTAAATTCTATCGATGTGGGACTAAAAATGTGTAGTTAAAAATATTATAAAATATTCTTTGTACTTTTTATTAATGTGGGACTAAATAAAGTGTACATGCATGTATTATTATGTATTATTATAAAGTGTACATGCATATATTGATATAAAGTGTACAAAGTAATAATACATGCATGTACACTTTATTTAGTCCCACATTCATAAAAAAGTACAAAGAATATTTTATAATATTTTTAACTACACTTTTTTAGTCCCACATCGATAGAATTTAAAAAACACAAAGAAGGTTGGTCTATAAATAAAGATTCATTTTGTCTAAAACAAATATGAAGTCTTAAGAGTGAGATGAGCTTTTATTAAAAATAATATAGTTCTTTTTATGGACCAATGTATAAATTTTTGGCATAAAAATATATTTTTGGTTTTAAAAAATGGGTCGGATATTTGGATCGGGTACGGGTCAGACCCGACCCGTAGGTCCACAAACCCGCTCCAACTAACCGGCTACCGGTTTTGGATTTTTTACCGGTCAGCCGGTTAACCGTCGGTTTTTAAACCTTGGTTCAGATAAATCTTAGTATCTTACCACGAGAATAATTTTTTACAATTCATGACTGATCTGCCAATCCCAATTCCCAAACCAGCTTGTTGGGCAGCAATAAAACTATGAAAGTGTGCTCAGATTTCTCTGATTTGCTCAAAGCTTGGGAATTAGTGAATTACACTTTCTAAGATGCTAGAATTTACGTTATCTGCTTTCTGTGATATTGATTAGGCTGGAAACACCACTGACAGGAGAAGTCAGACTGAATTTTGAATATACATTGCTGAGACATTGGTTTATCGGAGTTCTAGATAACAACCAACAGTGGAAGGGTCTAGTACAGACTACTAAAGGAAGAATACAGGGGTTTTGCCACTACTTCAACTGAAATGGATTTGCTATACTCCTTTCTTGTTAAATATGGGATATCTGTCAAACTATCATTCACAATTTTATGTGATAGTATATGCATCAATGTATCAAACCTAAGTTTTCATACAAAGATGAAGCACATTGCAATGGACTTTAACTTTGTAAGGGAAAGGATCGAAGAGGAGTTAGTGGTCAACGACATTTAAACCAGAGCTCTCAAGTCAAATTCCTTTCAATGTCTACAAAAGAGCCGACTATGACCAACAAGATAGTCGATATTTCTCAAATTCCTACAAAGGGAACCTCTGGACCCAGACCCATGAATTTTTTTTGGTCCGGGCCTGGGACAAATAGTGATTTTTTTTTTATAAATTAATTCTGATAATTTTTTTTAAATAAAAACTAATAGAAAAGGTTAATACTTAGTTAGTGATTCAATAATTTGTAAAGTGCGAAGTGCGAACGGTCGTCTTCTCGTGCTGGAGGTTCAATAATTCACAAAAATCGCTCTACGTCAAGTCTTCTGGGGAGAATCGTCGATTTGGTCAAATCGACAATTGCTCTGTGTTTGTCGCTCTGAAAAGAGTGAAACTGATGTTTTAGATGTCCTTCGAAGGCTCCTTTTATAGGGCATCGAGGGGCTATATCTGCGACGAAGATCGTGTCTGGGCCATTTAGGCTACAAAACTGGACGCAAGTAACGTCTATGGAATCGACGATTTGAGGGGTTGACTTGAGTCTCGACGAAGACTTTTAGTTCCGCTTCCGTGGAAGCCTTCCGGGGTTCGACATAAAACGAACAGAACCCTAGTTTCTGTTGATGGGGAAGGACAAGTGTACAATCTTGTATTCATGTATCACTACTCACTAGTTAGCAATTAGAAATTAATAGTCTAACAATTAATATAAATAAGAACTAATCTGTGAAGAGAAGAAAGATTATGTTGATTAATAATATAACGTAAAAAATAATTATAAATTATTGATTATGTTGATTAATAATATTATAAAATATTTTATTATTAATAATATACTTTCCGGATAGCAAGGCCTTGTCCAGACCTATTTATAATTTAATATCCCTAAATGATATGTATTATTTTGCATTTATAATGCATTTTTTGGGGGGGCACAGTAGGGGTGAGAACGGGGCGACCCTGCCCCGTGATCTACCCCTGTCATGAAGACTGGAGCGGGTCGATCTTATTGCCCCTGCCCCGTTTTCCCCTCTGGACCCGACTACCGGGGTGTGGAACGGGGCGGATCCGCGACCCGCAATGGAATTATAAAAAAAATTAAAAAATATAAACAAGAGTAAAGACTAAAAATCTAAAATGGGTAAACTTTTTACCTTAATTCTTAAAGAGTAAAGACTAAAGAGTAAATTTAAAATTGACATAAGGCCTAAGCTTAAAAATCTAATAAATTTCTAATTCTAATAATCTGTATCTAATATAATATAATAAATTATATTAATTTTTCTTTTTTAAACCGGGCCCTGTCCAGGTTTCGCCCTGTCCCGAGATCCGCCCCGGAATATGACCGAGGCAACGGGGCAGAATATCTGCCCCAAAACCGGTTACCACCAGGGTGCAGGGGGTGGTACCAGGGCGACCCGTCCCAATCTCACCCCTAGGACACAGGCGCACAGATTCCACTAATCATTATATTTTTTAAATAAATACAGGACAAATCTGATGAAACTTCGTTCTGAATATAAAGATGCATTTCTTGAAAAGCATGGTGTAAAATTGGGGCTCATGTCAGGTTTTGTGAAGGTAACTATCTCAGTTATGGTTTTCTTTTACTTCATGGTTCAAATAGTGAAATATTGGACCCATTATTTACTTCAATTTTTATTGTTTTTTTGCAGGCTGCAGTTAGTGGACTTCAGCACCAGCCAATTATTAATGCTGTCATTGATGGAGAGGACATCATATACCGGGAGTATATTGATATCAGTATTGCTGTTGGTACCCCAAAGGTTTGTATATTATTTATCATATTTTTTTTAATATTCATGCTTTCTGGATGACATTGAAGTGCAAATGTTCATTGTCCTTAATCCCTTGGTGTAGTGGTGAAGATTTTGTTGGACATATAAGTAAAGTGGGTGTTGAATTCTTATGTACACTTAAATTGAAAAAATCTGCTATTAGCAAAAAAAGAAGTGTAAATGCTTCTTTGTATTAAAAACACTACTCTAAGTGGTGATTTCAATTGAAATGCCTAGGTGATTTTTTAATGTTGAGTCATGTTGCAGTTAAAATTCAGATGCTTGCATGTGAAAAATAGTGCATTCTATATCATTTACTTTTATCACCATTTTGAAGCAGATGATGACATGGTTAGCCTTTTTTTCTTTTTGTTAATAGGGTCTTGTTGTACCAGTAATACGTAATGCTGATAACATGAACTTTGCGGATATAGAGAAAGAGATCAACATTCTAGGTAAAAAGGCAAATGCTGGAACAATATCAATAGATGATATGGCCGGTGGTTCATTTACAATTTCTAATGGAGGTGTATATGGAAGTCTTCTGAGTACTCCCATTATAAATCCTCCACAGGTATAGTTACACTTTTCATTACCAGTCCACATATTTTGTACATATTTTCCTTTGACATATTTTTTCCTAAATGTGTGTGTTTTTTACAGTCATCAATCCTAGGAATGCATTCTATTGTTTCTCGTCCCATGGTTGTTGAAGGCACTGTTGTTCCAAGGCCAATGATGTATATCGCATTGACCTATGATCATAGATTGATTGATGGTAGAGAGGCAGTTTTCTTTTTGCGTCGTATCAAGGATATTGTTGAAGATCCTCGCAGACTTCTCCTTGACATATAGAGGTGAGGGTGTTGGGCATCTGAGATGTCAGCTCATGTGTCTTTGGTACCACATTTGAGTGTTTGAATATTCTGTTTTTTGCCGCAAATAATGTAAAACAGATGGACTGTTTGAACATTCTTTTCAACAATTTTTGTAAACATGTTGTGTTTGGCCAGTGGTCATATCCCAGATCTTTAATTGGAAAAACTTGATGAATTAGCATCGGTTGTTGGTTGGCAAGTGATTTTTTTTGTAGTATTTTCTATTTCTATGTGGTCGGCCACCGCTTAACTAATCTGCTCTGCCATTGCCCCATAGATTTGGTATTGTTAAATTTAGTCATTAATTATTGTAACTATTTATGTTTAGTGTTAATTTGATGATATATTCGTTGATTGTTTCTAATCCATTCTAAAGAAGAAAAAAACAAGTATAAATAGATGAAATCAAACCACGAATCTCTTTAAGTGGAGCTCTTCGTTAAGATTTCGTGGAGAGATTAGATTCAAGTCGAGAGTAAGAGAAGATTAGATTTGGTGGAGAGGAGATAAAAAAATGATTTGGGAAGAGGGAAAAACGATTTTAGATTTAAAGATTATAAAAAGAGGGATATGATTTTGGGAAAATGATAGAGGGTATTTATTTAAAAGTAAAATTATAATAACCCTTTATTATCAAATATCAATGTATAATTATTGTAATAGTTTTATAAGTTATTGTCATATTTTTATTAAATTTTCACATATTTTTACTTTTTAACAAAAAAATAGTTACATAGTCAAAGTAAAAAATAATCAAAATTCTTATCATCAGTTCTCACAACAACAACAAAAATAAAAAATAAAATCACACCATGAACAACTGCTGCTCTTGCTTCTCCTATCTCCCTTCCACAACGAAAACAACAACAGCACTCGTTTCCACCAGAAACCCTAACCGTCGCCAATGGAAGAGCGAAATTAAACCTCAAACCTACCACCATCTCCATCTATTTCCACATCCACGCTGGATCCACCTCGTTGCCAGAGCCCTGCAAGATGCCACTGGATTGGAAGTGGAGCAAATTGGGTCTATGGAAAAGAAGGAAGATTTGGTTCATAGGTCAGAGGAGGAAACTGAAACTGAAAGTGAAATCGAAATCGAAAGTCGGTGGGTGAAGAAAAAGAAGGTGAAGAAAGTATTGACAGAGGCGGTAGACGAAGATGAGGAGTACGGCCGGTTTAAGCTCAAGAACGGCAAAGAGGTAGGTTAATTTCACAATTTGTGCTTAGTTATTATTGGTAAAGATAGTCTATTGTTTTTGGTTGTCATCCATTTTCTAAAATGTGCAGATCTTTCAAGAGAAAACATATCTAGTTGGTGTAGAATGTAAAAGTAACGTCCCGAATTCCTTTTCTATAGATGAATCTCTAAAGGAGCTCGCACAATTGGCTGATACTGCCGGACTTATTGTTGTTGGTTCCACATACCAAAGGTATGTTTTACAACCACTATATGTTTTTCCTGCAAAAATCATCTCGCAAACAAAAAGAGACACTGATTTATACAACACAATCTTAAATTCTTTAGCTTACAAACTTATATTGACTAGCTATCACTATGTCAGAGTTCGGAGACATGGTTTAACTGTTTTCCATTTTATGCTTTTTCCTCCATATTAAGATTACATTGCGATAATGAATTAATACACTGCTTTCCTCTATTACCAACAAATTTATATTTTCCAACATAATTTGCATTAAAAAATATGACGAGTGAAGGTTATTACAGGCTTTCAACACCAAATCCAAGAACATACATTGGATCTGGAAAAGTTGCAGAAATTAAAACTTCGATCAATGGTCTTGATGTGGAGACTGTAATCTTTGATGATGAGTTATCAGCGGGGTATATTTCAATCACATCTTGATTTTTTTCTACATGAAATTCAATCTGTCTTCACTTGTAAAACAAATGGAAAGTCAACATTGATGTGGATTGTGGAAGTATGGAACTTTGTTATTAGTTCCTAAAGTTAAATGGCCACTTTGGAATAAATCAAAATCACATGTTGACATATCACATATGTTTAGTTGCTAATTTGCAGGCAATTGCGTAATTTGGAAAAGGCTTTTGGTGGGAGTGTCAGAGTTTGTGACCGTACTTCTCTTATTTTGGACATTTTCAATCAAAGGGCAGCAACCCATGAAGCATCTTTACAGGTAATTCTTGTGATAAGGGTGTCTGTATCAAGGTTTTCTGTACCTACGCATATGCTATAATGCACAAACCCCTCATCGCATATTAAGAGGTGCACATATTTTTTGGGTCTTAGCCGGATCCAGGTCGGATATTACTAAATCCGACCCAAATACCCATTTATTTTAAAAAACTTAAGGAAAACTAAAAAATAAATAAAAAACCCCAACTTAGAATCCTATCCGTCCAGAAAAACCTTCCTACCGTCTGTCCAGAGCCGGCCCTGCCTCATCGGAGCTCCCTCTACCTCGCCGGATGCTCGCCGGGCGCTCGTCGGATTTCCATCACACCTTCTCATATTAAGGCTGCATGTTGTATTTTTAAGGTCGCATATGCAACCAGGTGCTCGCATATGCAATATGCGGACCTGACTATCGCTTGGTTGCTTGGTCACCTAGAAAATCATGGTATGTATGCTTGACTACTTGTGCTTGGTAGATAATTCTTGGCATTACAAAACCGTTACATACAAATACAATGATATAATTAATTATACATGTTATTACCATTCAAAAGTATTTGAATTAGATGAAATCATGATATAGTTAATACTTAATAATGGTCTTATAAGTTATTACTTTTTACTCTCTTTTTTGCAAGAAGTAAAAATTTCCGTTGATAGAAATGAAGGCCATTTCCCATTAAAAAATGAAAGAGATATAAAAAAGATATAGGGAGATGGAGGTTTCCATCAACTCTCTCCGATATAGCATTTATATATAGTGAAAAAGTAACTATATGCTATGCTTCAGGAGGTTGGTCTCCCAAACCTGCATAGTGGTTCCCATCGACTCTCTTTGATATAGCATTTATATATAGCGAAAAAGTAACTATATGCTATATGCTTCAGATGGTTGGTCTTCCAAACCTGCATATTAGTCTCCTCCAATTTTGAACTGCAGTTTTTCTTGAAGAGCTCTGATCTAAAAAATAAACTGGAGTTCCTGATGATTTCTTCTAGAAGAGATTAAAGTGGCATTAATGTAAAGTTTATCATAATACTCATTAGTTTGTACTTTTTAGTGATTTGAAATTATGTGTGTGATTAGTTTATTACATATTCATAATACATTACCATGCAATAATATTTAGATGAACTTCAAAAAATAATTTATCAAAAATATTCCAAAAAGTAAACATAAACTCTACTACATTTTTTAGCCCGTGTCCAGTTGTTTCTAACGATAAGGTAAAATCATTATTGAATATTTAAATGCATGTTTTATGTTGATCGATCTCATATTAAAAAAACATTAGATTGCCTCTTTTTTGGGTTTTGATCTGTTTTTCAATTTTTTTGGATTTTGGGTGATATACTAGAGCTGCATAATATATCACCGGTTACATTATAGTGGAATTTAAAGAAAATACGTACACAGCGTGACTCGAACCCTGGACTCTCCTTGTAAACATTTAGTATTTGTTTTGATGATATTTGATCTGGGAGAAAACTAAGCATTACAATCAGTCAATTATAGTTTTTTTGATGGAACCTAAATAGCATTTATGAATCACCTAACAGTCGCTCTAAATCTTAACAAGATGGTTTGCGGGACTAGTCCTATGACGAATGCTCTAAATTCAGAAAGTCTCTACTAGAGCTCTGGAAATGAGTAATCTTGTGGAAATAAATTAATTTGTTTAATATAATATCCACTTACAAGATATGGCAGAATATAATAAAAGAGTGAACTTGTACTTAAATTAACCCATTTAAGGGGCCTTGGGTTCCCTGACCAAGTGTTGGGCCGTCCCCAATTAGGTCGTTTAATATTTAATCATGATTTGATCATTTGACCATATTGAAACAATTAGACCTGCTCGTCACTTTTCATTTCATTACACAAATTTAGTACTTAAATCATGAACTTACTACTGCATTTGAAAATGAAATATTAAATGACATTGCATTTTAATTCATTTTTTAATCGGATTATTTGTGTTTAGGTTTCTTTGGCACAAATGGAATACCAACTCCCGAGACTAACAAAAATGTGGACTCATTTAGAGCGCCAAGCAGGAGGTCAGGTTAAGGGGATGGGAGAAAAACAAATTGAAGTAGACAAGCGTATATTACGTACACAGGCAAGTTTTCCTTCTAAATGTATCACATTCTTTGATGTAGTTAATGTTGAGGTTTAATGTAATTGAGAGTTACAAGTATGGAGGCTGTTTAATTGATATTTAATTGGCCAAATAAGAGGTCAGTTATAAGGACAATTAAAGAGTCATTATTTTGGGATTGGCCCAAAATAATCCCTATAAATAGCTTCTCTTGTATTAATCTTGTGAATAAGCTGTGTGAATTGTAATAGGGCTTAGACACCATCATTCTAGTGCACTGTTGTGGACGTACACCCTCTATTTGTAGAACCACGTAAAATTCCTTATCTCTTTTCTTTTCTGTAATCTGGAATCACTGTTCCATTGCTGGAAGAACACTGATCTGATCAATCTGATAAGAGTGTACTTGCGATCATCATCAAATCTCGCAATCTGAAGCAATGATCATCAGATCACTGTCTGTTAATTGGTTATCTTATCATGAATAGTTTTTTATCATATTCTATATAATGGATAATTGGATATTATTTCTAGTTTAACATTGCTGATTTCACATTTATTATTAATTTATTATCTTGGCAGTGACTTCTTATTTCACCCAATATGTTTTTCTATGTTTTCTTAATTCCTTCTTTTATTAGTATTTATAGTCTAGACATCCAACAGCTACAATGTTATTAGTCTCATTATCTTGTCAACTGACTATTTTATATAGTTTTGACTTTTGAGTTGCCTTATCACCTACACTAAACTTATACAAGATCATGTGAAATAATATTTTAGTCAAACATAAGAAAGAATGCTCTTTCCTATTCATTTTGTTACCATGCTTCTTCTGAATCTTATCTGATTGTTATTAATGGAATCTTTATTATCTTAATTAGCATGTATCATTCTTAATATGTTCCATAGGCCTGCATTCCCATTTCTCAACCAGATGGTGTGTGAGCAGTGATTCCTTCAGATTCTAGACTGAGAATGCACCATTATTGATTCATTCAATCTTGTTCATTCTTCATTCTAGGATAAGTTGGCAGTCGTTCATATCCTAATTTTCTGTTTTAAATAATGATTAATTCCACCTTTATTTTTCCATTGTTCCTTCTTCTTCAATGTTTTCTTTCTTATACAAGATATTAAATTGTAACAGTGTCTTATCCATCTGTTTTCTTCATTTCCTTACATATTTCATAGATTGGGATTCTAAAGAAGGAGTTGGAATCTGTTCGTTTACATCGTAAACAATATCGCAATCGCCGTTTATCTGTACCAGTTCCTGTTGTATCCCTGGTATGAAGACATCAAGGCCCCAAGTCTTATAGTAACATCGATGCACTTAACATTTCAAACATCAATGTCATGCCACATATCACCGATGTTTGAAATTATGCACTTCTTTTATAGGTGGGTTACACAAATGCTGGAAAAAGTACACTTTTAAATTCCCTGACTGGAGCTACTGTTCTTGCAGAAGATCAATTATTTGCAACGTTGGATCCAACTACGCGAAGGGTGCAGGTGTTTTTTTAAGATAGTATTTTTGGAAAGTGGATAGAACCAAACTACGCTGCAATAATTTTTTTGGATTATTTTATTTTAAATGCCAAAATTAAAATAATATTTGTTAGTAATAAGATCCATTAAGACAGCATTCGTTATGATAAAATATAAATAGCTTTATATGAATTTCATGTACTCATATCATCAAAATATTATATGAGCTTTGAGTAGTATATAATAATTGACTTTCAGACGGAGAGCGGTAACATTGACCTGCTTTTGCTAGATTCGGTGTGCTCCTTGTATTTTTATGCTAGGAATACTGCTTTTTATTTTTTGATGAAGTTGAAATTTCATTAGAAATAAAGCCCCTCAACAGACATGCACTACCAGAATAATAAAATAGCAAATAGAAACAGCCTGCTAACAGAGTCATCATTGCCTAATGACATTTGATTCATTTAAGCCCAAGTCAGGGGGTTTTCCTTGATCTCCGAAACAGAATTTGCAATCCTTTATAACCTCAGCCACTACCACATCCTCAGTTCTAAAGTTTCCAGTTCTCCACCTTCTATTTCTTTCCTGCCATAGGTGCCATGTAATTCCCCCAAGTAGTGTCTATACTCTATACTCTATAGTACTGTTTTTTATTTTACTCATATGTAGATGTGAATAGTAGAATTGTATGTGAACTCAATTCTTGATAAGCACTTACCAGTTATATTCTTTTGTGCAGGTGGACAATGGTAGGGGGTTCCTTTTAACCGATACTGTAGGATTCATTCAGAAACTACCTACTACTCTGGTATAATATTTTGCGACTGCAATGATATTTTAATTTAGAGAAATTTACATAGAACGCCATGTCATCTGCATGAGCGAGTAAAGTCATTTTTTAACAAATTATGATATTACATTGGTTAGAGGCTAGCGCCTTTCTCTTAAATGGTTAAGTAGAGATTTTTTTTTTATAAAATTTGGGTGCTTAATTTAATCTCCATAGGACTGAGTAGTTGGCTCTACAATCCAGAATAGCATCAATTTTTTCCCTCTGAAAAAAGAGTTTTCCAAAAATAGAAGTTTATGAAGGGCTTTATCTGGATCCATGTTAGGGATTTTTGCTTGATGTTTCTCTTTTGAATCCATTGCAGCAGAATGGAATCACTCTTGTGCCAAAAATTTGAGGCTCTCTTTATACTAACCCAAACACCTTCCATTCCATCTAGAGTATTGCTTCAGTTCGTTTGATTAATTTCCAATATTTGCTATATGCCTTCTCTTTCTGTGTGATGGGTAGGCCTAGGTATATAATGGTGAGTTTTGTCTCATTATCAATCCCAGAATGTTTAGTGAAGTGTTCTCCTCACATATTTTTGAGAATGTGGAAAATCTCTTAGTGGTATTATGATCATTATCCTCCAGACTCGAAAATTGTGTGAATTTACTGAGGGTCTTTGTGTGCAACCCACCTATAAAATGTGTGGATTTTATGTTCCAGCATGTGTAACCCACAGATAAAATTAGTGCATAATTTCAAACATCAGTGATATGTGGCATAATATTAATGTTTGAAATTTTAAGTGTATCGATGTTACAATAAGGCTTGGGGTCCTTGATGTTTTCATACCAGGGGGCAGGGACACAGGTACAGCCGTACAGATAACGGTGATTGCGATATTGTTTACGATGTAAGCGAACAGATTCCAACTTTTCATACCATAGTTGAAAATTGTGTGAATTTACCAAGGAGTGTCTTTGTGTGTCTAGTTTATTGATATTAATAGCAACCAACCATTCGAGACGTGTTAACCCTCTCCATCTTTATTTGCGATTTGGCAAATAATGTCATAATATCGTAATAGATAAATGATATGTAAATTTCCTTTTAATTTATTGTTTATTTTCGGATGACTTAATGTAAAATTTCGAATTCCTGACGCAGGTTGCAGCATTCCGAGCTACACTAGAGGAAATATCAGAATCGTCACTTCTGGTTCATGTTGTTGATATCAGGTGGAATTTCATTGCATCTGTTAAAAGTTGATCTAAAATCACATTTTTTTAATATGCTTACAGAATATAGTATTTTTAATGTAACCCATTCAGTCATCCACTAGCACAGTTACAGATGGACGCTGTTGATAAAGTTCTTTCGGAATTAGATATTGCATCAATTCCAAAATTGATAGTTTGGAATAAGGTAAAATACAAAAAAAAAACTTAGGTGTTATATAGTAATTGGCCAAAATAATTTATTATGGAAAATTGGAAATCCTATTTTCCCTATGATATTATCCTTTGCAATTCAAATAATACAGTATAAAAATGAAGTGTGTAAGCTGTAATTTGGATTGCTAATGCAGGTTGATAAGGTTCCAAATCTTAGTAAAATTAAGGATGAGGCTGAAGAGCAACAAGGAGTTATTTGCATTTCAGCCCGAACTGGTGATGGTGTGAAAGACTTCCTTAATGCAATTCAAGAGAAGCTTAAGGTATGCACTAAAAAAATAATTTTCAAACAGTTGAGTTTTGATTTTTACTACAAATCTATAATATATACACCACCAACATTTATTCTGCAGGATTCACTTATACATATTGAGGCTCTTATTCCCTATGACAAGGGAGAGCTTCTGAGTACTATACATGAGGTTGGAGTGGTGGAAGGAACAGTGAGTATCAAACAAATATCATGATTATTAATTAGGGTTTGGGAATCAAATTTGAATAACATGTGGATGATATCCTTGTCTTGGCAGGAGTATGTGGAGAATGGGACATTGGTAAAAGCACACGTCCCCCTTCCATTAGCCAGATTACTCGTACCATTGCGACAGAAAGTAACACAAGATAGGTAATTGTGGAAACCAAGAACAATAAATGTAAATTATTAGTTTTCTAAGCTGAAACATTAATTCAAATATTATCCGTATTTTAATTTTTAAACAAGAACCACAAAAATCTCTGGAACAAGATAAATAATGGCAACAGATTCATATACACAATGTTGAAATACCAATCAGTCATAGACTCATAGTTCAAGCAAGGGCAAAGCTTCTGAACCTCCATTCGAACATATAAATTATTTAATATATTAAATACCAACATATAAATTACCCATACTTAAAATTAAAATCCCTAAATTACTTAGTCAAAACTTGAGAGCAATTTGCTAACTTCTCAATCCATCATCATCTCGCAGATTATACAAATGAATATGTCAAATCCAAGTCTGCAACTCGTGATAAAAGAGTCGTTCATTTTATTTGTTTGAATTCAAAAAAAAATCTCATCCCACACTTCCACAGGTCTATACATATCTGGATCATTACCAATAATTTAAAAAAAAAATTCTGGAACAGTATCTTTAAATCCAAACACTATTGTTTTCTTTATGACGTCGATTGCCAAATTGAATTCCGTAACCCTTTAAAACTCTTTATGAATCCCATCCTGAATTCCTGATTCTCTGAGCTGAGACCAACTGTTAGTTCTAACAATTTATAAAATACAATTATACAAGTCAGCATCATAAGAGATTAAGAGACATTTAAACACAGATGATGTATCCATAAAATCACTCAGAGAATTAGATGATATATAAGATTTATATAAATATACATCCTAGACACTTGGGTGATACTTATATAAAATCCTTAAACTTATATGTGCAGTTTAAACTTTAAATTGTATACACCAAATTAAGAAATTGACGACATCACTAGCAGACTGCACACAATACAATTTAAGTCATTGCTGTTTCTATTCATCGTGAAGCCAACGACCAGAAATTCAAAAGGAACGATGGCGAAACAGCAAACCAGCTTAAGAAGGTCATGGCTGTTGCCGTTTCAAATTTTGTGCAGTGGTTTTGTGCACAATTTCCAATGTCATTACCTATAAGTACCGTGATACCCGCAGAAGCACATGCAGCTGCAAATGTAAGTGTCGATGTTATCTGCATCAGGCACCAGAATATAAGGTCAGTGTCTCTGCTTTTATGCTCAAGTTTAAAATACCTTATTTTAATTGCTTAGAAAATTAAACTTAAGACACTCTTCTCTCAAATAGATTGTAGATGAGTGACATCCTCTCTTAAAATTAGTTGAAGTTCTGAACTCATAGAAAACATCACAAATCAAGCTAAGTATAGTCATCATTGCATAAGGAAGATGTGTGTATCTTCGTATACCTTAAAAACAAGCAGAAGACTCTAAGGAAGCACAGCCTTTTGAGCTTCTTCTGGATGAAAATATTTGACCGATTCTTTAGAGACAAAGAATGCCAAAGCCAGATGATGCCACTCAATTAACAGTCTCTAGGCAATGACATTCTTCAAGTGTCAAGATAATATCTTCAGAGTTTAAACAACAGCATAAACAATCAAGAAAAAATATAAATAATAAAAAATCTCAGTAAAGAAAACCCTAACACCACTGGGTGGATCTCAATATTCAGATAGCATCATTTTGTTTAAAAGGATGATGTTAAGTATTAACGTATAAAGCAGTACATACATAATTAAAAAAAAAAAAGGTGATTTCAAAAGAAAACCTTCGAAGAGATGGTAGTACACAAATACAATGAAACAAAATCAAGACCATTACCAATCTACCATTGCCACTATTCTAAAGAAAAATACTTACCCCATCCCCAATTGTGAATAAGAAAACAACTCGAGGGTTCCGCAGGCATCGACCAACGAGAAGAGCATATACATCCACAAAAGCTAATGAAAGACTCCAGAAGCTTTGCAAAATGACAACAGCAACAAGATAGCTAGCAGCACAGAAAAATACAATCAGCGAAAGAAGAAGAAAACAACAACAGCAGATCAGAAACGAACTAGCTAAGAGAAGAATAGTTAGTTAATAAGAATTACCAAAATGCAGTAACGGAGGTAAAATCATTGGTAGTGACCATAACACAAAGAGCAGCGACGGCAAACATAAACTGTAGTACCCGCAACGCAAGACCACCCGGTGTCCCAGGCATGCCTTGGACGTCCTTCATCCAAGGAAGATTCTGGTTATTGTTGTTATTTGCAGCGACGCCGGGGGGAGTAGGATCGGGGATAGGTGGTGCCTCGATCGGATGGATTGCCGGCCGGCTCTGGTTCATGGCAACTTAGTCGAGTGAGTGATCTTCTGCTACAAAACCCTAATTTGACATCGCCGGAAAAAGAAAGAGGGAGTGAGAAGAGGAGAAGGTTGAGACGGAATTGACGAAATTTTGTGTTGTTGATGTTGGAACTTTGGGGCACGGGGTGGTGAGAGTGCCGCCGTACTAGATTGATTACTGTTACTCCCGTGCTTTCTATATTAATTATTACCAAATTACCATCTAACTATGTAAGGTTAGAAGAGGTTGGACACGTCACACTTAACTGCTGGATCCGTACTCTCTAAGACTATAAGATCTGGGCCGAGTTTGGGTCCAGTAAAAACCTGTTGGACTCAGATTCAGCCTAATAGAATGTAGGCCCTAGATTACTGACATCTTTTTTAAATAAAGAAAAAGAATAAATAAAAAACATTCTATTTCTACGACTAAGGCTGCCAACAGTCCGGGTCTGACACTGACTAAGGCTATTTTGAATGTTAGGAAAAAAATATATTAATATTTTAGTAAGTTAGTGTTTAAATATAAATATTTTAATATATATTGTATAATATATTAGTAACTTAAAGATTTAATATAAATACACCAATATTTTTTATTATGTTTATTTATTTTACTAAAATTTATTAACTATTTTTATATTCTTAATTATTTATTGTTTTTTAGATAAAAAAAATTTATTTTTTCGGACGCAGTCCAGACCTAGATTTTTTATGGGTCTGAGCCGGGTCCGGGTCCAGACAATTTAGCATTGGACCCGGTCCAGACCCGGGTCAAGTTCATGGGTTCGGGTCCAGCTCAGCCGTCCCAGACCCGGCCTATTTACAGCCTTATGTAAGACATGTAATATCCTCTGTGTATTAGATTATAATGTAATAAATGTTTGTGACGATACCCATGGTCCTTTAGACCAGGCTTACCGCAGACCAAGACTAACTAGCTCATTTAGCCTGACAAGATAGGCGGACCCGTTATGCTCTGATGGATCGGACCCGGTCGGGTTGATTAGGTTAGTTGGGTCGGATTGAGCCCAGTAGGAAAATGTATAGGTATCCCTAGGGACTGAATGCAGAGGGAGAGAAAACATTTGTAATATATTTGAATTGCACTTGTAACAGAGATTCGTCTGGTATATACTTAGTACTAAACGATCTGTTAGAATTTTTGAAATATAATACTTTTACAGCAGTAGATAATTAGTAAAAAGTTAATGATGAAATTCTCTACTATAATAAGAGATTTACGTGGTATAGTTTGCAAAATAGAGTTGTTAGTTTCAACGTTGCGAAGTCGTACAAATCTCCGTATTAAATCAACCATTAATGTACACGAGTCATTGTATTAAATATTAATGAACATGATTTGATGACGCACGACGACGTATTCAAGGTATAAATTGATGATAATTTATAAGCTTATATATACAAATTATAAACATAAAATTAAACCATCAATTAATCAATAAACCCAATTTAGTAACAAAAACCACCATTGTAGTTTGGAATATTCCTCGATCGTTGTAAGAACAATGGAGAAGCACACAAAATGAACAAGATAAAGAAACCAATGTAGGAGGCAGCAATTGAATATGTAGACTTCTTACAAAAATCATTGTACCAAAAGCAAACTTGAGGCCATCCAATTTGATCATTTCCAAATTTCGCTACGTAACCTAACGCCGTTGTTGATGCCGCCGACGCCACCACCAAATTTGCCGCCATCTACAATTGCATTAAGTTAATTTCAAAATGAATACTTTAGCTAACCCTAACTAGCTAGCTAGCTTGTTAATTATCAATCAAGGAGATCGATCGATCGACCTCACCAGATCTAAAAAAGACATAAGCATGTTCTTGTCGTCCATCTGAACATTGTAGAGACAAGAAACAAAGGAAGATACCAAGGCATATGCAGCAACAATGGCATTCCCAATGAAGAAGAACCTAAGAATAATTAAGGCCAGCAAGAATTGAAGATCAATACCTGAAGATTTGGAGAACTTATAAGAAAAAAAGAATGAAAACTATATATATCATCATACTGAAACGTTGGAGAATTTTTGTAAGAAGCGGAAACTATTAATCCTCCAATGTTGGAGACTTGCTTGTTGAAGAACATGAGTGCAGCAGCAAAACTGGTAAATAAAAATGCCAAAATTCTTAGAATTGTATCACAAGAACAACAACCCATCTTCTGAATTCTGGTTTTTCAAGATCTTTGATCACTTGTATCTTTGATCTTGATCTAGTATCTGATATATATATATAACACATTCTCTATCGATCTCGTAATTTATTCACAGATCTTAAGTATTGATTATAATTTATACATAGAATCCTCAAGAAATCCCCCAAATAGAAAGAATCCAAATTATTCATCTTCAATTATATATTATTTCTAACAAAATATTTCAATTTGTCACTTCAAAAAATCCATTTTTTTGTACATTTTTACAACTGTAGAAATATTTATCTTCGAAGATGATATATCAAAGTCATATAATATATCATTGGTTATATCGTAATTGAATTAAAAAAAATTCAGGATGTGAGATGAGTTTTCATTGGTTAAAAGATGGAAAGGACCATATATTATATTGAGTCAGTCGAAGTTTTTCTCTCAACTCATATCTTGAAAGTACTTATAAAAATACGTATGATTAACATGAGATATGCAAAGTAAAAAATATGAAATGAAAACAATATAGATAAGTTTTAGGATTTAAGAACAAATGTTCATTTACCTAAGTCTAAAGGTTTGAAGGGAAGTAACATGTTCTCCGTTTGAAATTAATAAATTGTCAACTGATGTCAAACTCAATAAAAATGAACTCTCTCAGTTGAGTTAATCTACTTGGGTTATCTCGCTTGGACGACTGGAAGGTATGTATCTGTAACGCTTCCTGCGCTATCTCCGACGATCATCAGAGAACAATCAACCGCTAATTAAGGAAAACTAGGAAAAGAAATAAACAACCAAAAAATCCATACCTTCTTTCACTAACCGCGGGTACCCAATTCAAAGGGTACAGTAAAAAGACCTAACTTCGGGTGATAATATACTAAAGTTACATAATATATTTAACAACGAGATTAGAATGTAATAAAAATTACGTACACAACGAGATTAAAATCTTTAACAACTTTAATAGTTAATGTGACCAATTGAGTTAATCTAACTCTCTAAATGAGTTAGGTTTCGTTTTATGTCAATGAAGTAAGTCTGAGGTAATCTAAGATTGACTTTTGGGCTGAATCAGACATGTTAAGTCAAGCTCTAGTTTGGGCCAAACAAGCTAAGTGTTCGAGTCTAAGACGACATGTTGAGGGTATTTTCGTAATTTAAATGTAAAATTGTTTTCCTCCAACTCCAACATCTTCTCCAGTTCATAATTCGTTAATACTGACTCTTCAGTCTCCGATTGTCGTTTTGATTTCCAAAAATGGAGGACAAGAAAATCGAGAGCGATCTCACCAAGAAACGGCGGCGGCAGTGGTCGGTGGCTACCTGTGTCGTAATCGTCGCCGTCTTTTTTGCTACTTTCATGTCTTCTTCTGGGACTAGGACCATGGGGAACAATTCATGTCAGTGTCCTGTACGTCTCCATCTTCTTCTTCGTCACGTTTTCTTCTGTCCATTTTATCTCTCTACTCGTTTCCCTTGATTTATGAAGAAAGATCGGATCTTTTCGTCCTTCTCTTCTCTGTTAGAATAAAATTGGGGGTTGTGTGGATGTTTGTTTGTTAGTTGTGGTCGCAGGAGGCCAGGAAGTATACGGGCATGGTGGAGGACTGCTGCTGTGATTATGAAACCGTCGACTTTGTCAATGAGGAAATTTTGCATCCCATTCTGCAACAGCTTGTCACCACCCCTTTCTTTCGTTACTTCAAGGTCAACTTTTTATTACTCTTTTTCTAGGTCGATATTTTAATGTTCTCTGTTTTAATTTTTTTTTTCCTCCTTTCTTTCCAGTATCAATAAAATCATTAATCAAACCTTCTCTTTTTTTTTACCATTCAAAAGATGAGATATGTTTACCCAATTGTATTCAATTTTAATTGAAAATATGTTTCACCTGTTCCATGTTGGTTATTGGGATTTTCATTCTGCTGATTAGGTTAAGTTGTGGTGTGACTGTCCTTTCTGGCCGGACGATGGTATGTGTCGTCTTCGAGATTGTAGTGTCTGTGAGTGCTCTGAAAATGAATTTCCAGAACTGTTTAAGTTGCCTATTAAAGGACTTCCTTCTGACGATTTTAAATGCCAAGAAGGAAAGGCAGAGGCTACTGTTGATCGAACACTTGATAGCAAGGCATTCAGGGGATGGATGGAGGTAGATAATCCATGGACCAATGATGATGAAACTGATAATGGTTGGTTTCATTAGCCTTGCATGTTGTTTGAGAACTCCATTATTTTACAGATAACGTCGACGCCAATTGAACGTATGATTCCGTGTTTATTTTGCAGCTGAAATGACGTATGTCAATCTTCTACTAAATCCAGAACGCTACACGGGCTATACAGGGCCTTCAGCTACAAGAATTTGGGATGCCATATATGATGAAAATTGTCCAAACTGTATGTTCATTTTCTTATTTCACTTGTTCCTAATTTCTTCATATTATCTGAAATTCTGAAGCATTTTTAAACCATGCATTTTAGAGGTTCAATTTTCAATTTAAATATGCATCGTGATATGGATATAAAATCAATCAGTTATAAAATATTGATTTAGAAGAGCGGAAAATGATGATTGAAATCATATCCCAATCTGACTTTAGAGTTTAAATGGAATTTTGATGATAGAAACAATTGACTTATGCCGATATTCCCTTCCGTAGTGACTTTCTTCACGGTTTGATGTTTATTTGAAGTTTTGTTTTGTCTGTGCAGATTCTTTGGGTGAAATTTGCCCTGAGTCGAGAGTTTTATACAAATTGATTTCAGGATTGCATTCCTCTATATCAGTGCATATAGCTTCTGACTACCTCCTTGATGAAGCTAAGAATTTGGTAACTTTCTTTTGTATTAAACTGTTTATGAACAAAATAAAACTGTTTTTTTTATATTACTATTTCAGTGGGGAAACAATCTTAAATTGCTATACGATCGTGTGCTAAGACATCCTGAAAGGGTTAAGAACCTGTACTTCACTTTTCTCTTTGTTCTCCGAGCAGTGACAAAGGTTTTTTTTACCATCTCCCTTCATTTTTTTTAATCATATGTTTTCTTCCTTCAAATGAATTTTGCTTTCAAGCACTATCTATCTAACTCATAATTATTTTACAAATAAATTTTAACAAAACTGTTACAGAGATGAAATTTATGAGTTGTATGAATCTAAGTTTATTCACCTCACTACCTCAGGCTGCAGATTATTTGGAACAAGCTGAGTATAACACGGGTACTCCTGTAGAGGACATGAAAATGCAATCTCTGGTAAGGCAGCTAGTATATAACCCAAAGTTACAAGCCACATGCCCACTACCTTTCGATGAAGCAAAGCTTTGGCAAGGACGGAGTGGACCTGAACTGAAGCAGCAAATTCAAAAACAATTCAAAAATATCAGGTTAAATTCCAGTGTTGTTTATAATTTGATTTTCGTGGTCGCTTATCTCCCTCCAAAACAAGAATCTGATATTATAATATTGAACGCTATGCATTTGACTTGACAGTGCAATAATGGATTGTGTTGGGTGTGAAAAGTGTCGTCTTTGGGGGAAGCTTCAAGTTCTTGGAATGGGCACTGCACTGAAGATTCTTTTCTCAGTGAATGATAACAATGACGCCAAGCCTCATGTGAGTTACTTAATCCAAACCATGATTTATATCAAGTATTGCTATATTTAACAGTCTGGTTTCTACTATTTGCTTCAATTCCTAAAAATAATCTTATTGTGTGTGTTATCTTGTCGGCCTTGTCATCTTATATAAATATTTTCAGCTTCAACTACAGCGCATTGAAGTAATCGCCTTAGGAAACCTACTTAATAGACTCTCGGAATCTGTCAAGTTTGTCCATGAGATGGGGGTTATGGCTGAAAAGGCCGAAACAGAAGAAAAATCTGTGTACACAAACAAGATTGATAGTTGGTTAAGTTATTGGAAATCCATGGTGACGAAATAACTAACAACTTTGTTTTCCTGGCTTTTTTCTTCACAGCTAGCTAGCTTATTTAGTTTGTTTAAGAGCGGCCAATCGGGTAGCCTCAAGGTGGTAGAATGGTGAGAATTGAGATATAGAAAAACAAACATGTTTTTTTTTCCAGGAAAGAAGTAAAATAGTCAGGTTTTCTAGAATTTTTTATTTTGCAAAATGTATACCTGACATGCTTACAATAAGGCAAAAGTGATTCACTGATTTGTCAACATAGAAATTCAAATCTCATTCATTTAAACTTCCCTCCTGAAATTCTCTTTTCCAATATGAATGTTTTTTGAATCCACTCATCATCAAGGATTCAAGGTGAAAGCTCCCTCCTGAGAACAAGTCATTAAGATTTAAGAAGTTCTTAATTGTATAAATAAAAAAGTTATAAATATTTGCAGTCGGTTTAGAGAGAAATGGGAACGAAAAGTGATTAAGTAGGTTTAGAACAGAGGGGAAACTAATTCCAACGTGATTAACCAACCATAATTATTGGCAGTAAGCCAAAGAACAAGTATAATCAAATATTGAATTGAATGAATAATTATAATTTACAACCATAACCATAGTTATTTATCTGGAAACTAGACACATCAGTCATCATACTCTAACTAGAAGATTAACAACCAACTAATCTAGTTTACAATAACCAACTAAAAAAACGAATTTAATTTAGACTATGGTTCGAAATGAATTAGGTTAACTCACTTGATCCCCTTCCTATTTTAATAATCCAGAACGACACGTCCGATCTCGTTCGATTTGACCATGGTACAGTGTCGTCCACCATGGTCGAACTACTGCGGTGACATCATTGTACAGTGTCGTCCGATTAGCATCAGTCAATCAGATCTGGTGTCCACACGAACGAATTATGTGTAATAGTATGATATTATTAATAATGTAATGTATATCTATTATTAGCGGAAACTACTCCTTCCTACATTAATGTGCATCCGCCACTATTTCCATCGACACCACCACTTCCACTACAAAAGGATGTAGTGGTGGACCCCAGTCTTGACCTGTGAGGGACCGTATAGGCTCGATAGTTCTAAACCTAAGGCATAAAAAGAGGTAGGAGGTCAAGATGGACCTGGGATTAGATCTCACCTGCACCAGTGAGGACAAACTTCAAATCAATTTAATTTATTCATTTGAAAAAAAAGAAACTTTATGAAAACTCACGTTTTTATAAGTAAAAAACGAACGTTTAATCTAGATCTTAAAAGATAGGATTTTTTTTTGTAATGAATTGAATGAACAAGCATAATGATATGAATGTTTTTGGACTTACTTAAGAGTTACTCACCTGAAATTTATTTTTAAAAAAACTCGAGTTTGGATTCTTAACCTCAGATTTTATATCCGAAAATATCTACCCAAATCCGAATTCGAACCACACCCAACCTTACTTCGAATTTTGAAATATTATATGATTCTTTTAAAATTAATTTTAAATCTAGTTTTTTGTTTTGTTTTGTTTTTTGAAATGATTAAATATAAACAGATCTCAACGTTTTAAATACCAAGATTAGATTGAAATATCTCATTTAAATATTTCATCGTATTAAGAAAGTATTTAATTAACCTAACTATTTAACTAAGTAGTTGTATAAGTTGTAGGCTGTAAGCGGTAAGCCTGTAGCAGTAGCACTAAATATTAAATAATATTATAATTAACTCTAAATTTATAAAATTACATAATTACCCTTATGAATGGGACGAGTGGACAACCCACCCAAAATATGACCGGTATGGATGGTTTTTATTTATATATAAACGAAAAAAAAATAAAAGATATAAAACACGTTCTGAGATAATTTTTAAAAATGTCGTTGTCTTTCCTTTGATTCAGAGTATTCCAAGAAGAATTATTGTCACCTTTTGTAAACATCTATGATGAAAGTATTAAAGAACAATCTGATAAGACTAGTCTGTATAGTTAATGAAAGAAAATCAATGAATTTTTTTGATAATTTTTTACTTCTGTTTCAATTTCTATACTCCTAAATTGGACAATGAACTTATTTTTTTAATGAATTTTTTTAAAAAAAATAGATGGTTCTTATTTTATTTCTAAATGCCGAAAGAAAAGAATGGAGAATGGGAGACGGATGATTCGTAAAATCGTAAAGAATTAATATCAAGATTGTCAGAGACTCAGAGTAATACCAAAAGTCTAATCTACCTAAAAAAAAAAAGAATAACGCTAACTTGCGCTTCAATCCACCATGCCAGCTTGCCTGCTTTGCTGGTATTATGAACCGATCGTCGCAAAAATCAATTTTTTTTCTTCTTCTTCTTTATTTCAAAACAGACAGATTTGACAGAAAACAGGAAGAGGATAACAAACATTGATCGATTGGAGTTTTTAGTTTAAATTTATTTTACGCAAATCATAAAAACGAAACAGTAGTGCAACAAACATCATCAACAATCAAGCGATAGCGTACAGAATAACGATCTCCTCCGTCAGTGGATGACCTTGCCGATGAGCATTCGCGGGAGATGAAGATAACTTCTCACCAGAACCGTCAGATGAGGACTTGCTTGGTGGTTTGTAGTAGAACCGTCCTGTCTGTGGGCAGTGTGAATGAAATCGAGCAGCGATGCGAACGCCCATGTCTAGCATCTCCACGTATTTACCCATCACAGATCCTCTTCGGTGCCGACGGCGAAGCTTCTCGCGACGAGGCCGCTAGCCAAAGGGGAAACTTTCCGTTCTAGAAAACGTCGAAATTGGAAGAACCCATAAACGAGGAAGACGTCCAGAAACCGTGTCCGTGTATATATAGCCAGCACAGAGAGAGCGTCAGTAGTTTGTAGGCGAGCCCGTGAGCGAGATCATGTTGAGTGTTGACCTATTCCTAATTATTTTCTTCTTAACTCCTTGTAAATTTTTTACTTATCATTTATACCCCTCTTAAATCTTAATTTCCTAATTCCAAGATTCCTTTCCTTCTCCATTAAATAGATTCTCCATTGATTCCCCTGGCCCATAAGTAAAGATTAATTAAGCATGTAATTAAGTTATAAAGGAAATAATAATTAACAACATGATAATACATTGATTGAGAATAGATAAGTGAAGCAAGCAGAGCCCAAAGTTAAAATATGCGAGCAACTAACTAAGTCCTCATGTGTGTGTGTGTGTGTTTTTTTTACAACCAACAACCAACAACAGCTTCTTCTTTGGTCTTTTGGTCCTTGGGTTTTTGTTTTACTCAGAAGACAGCATAGCTAGCTAGTTAGTTAGTTATTAGTTACACCTTGTCGTCATGGAACCACCATCTCGTTTCCTTTGGAGACCTTCCGTTCCTGCAATTCTTTACGTAGCGGTCGTTATCGGCTGGCCGTTGCTGAAATGGAGATGGATCGATTCCTTAGATTGACAAATAATCAACAAAAACATTCGTGTATAAAATCAAAACAAACCTTGGCCGTGGAGCTTGATAGCATCGAAAGAATGCTGATGCAAACAGAACCCACCGTCATTGCTGGAGACCATGAGTCGTACAGAATATCTACGCGCACAAACAATCAACCAATTAAAAGGATAGATACACAACAAAATGAAACTTCAACTTACTAATAACATTTCAAAATTCCCAAGGAATGTTATATACAATTTTAGATTTTAACCAACCTTTCACTCATAATCAAATACGCAAGTGTTCGAGTGATAGAGAGCAATGCATAACTGTATACTCTATAGGTAATGTTTTTTCACTCTCCAACATATCATATTGATTATTGAGTCATCTATAATCAAAGCATACTTTCATTCAAATGATGGAGAGTGACACATAACTATATGTCTATATAAGTACATATGCATGCTTGGTGTTATCTTTTCTCACTCTCCAATATTATAAAACTTTAAACCTTACCCAACATATCATATTGATTATCGAGTCACCCATAATCAAAACATACTCTCATAACTATATGTCTATATTTGTATGTGTGGTTTTATGTTTTCTCATACTTCCTCCGAATAAACGCAGTATTATTTTTCCACATATGTATGATTAATGCATGGTCATAGTGAACCTAAGCAAGAAGATATTTAAAAGTAAAGGTCACAAGTCTCAATAATCACAAAATCACAGAGAGTATGAGAACATTGACGCAATAAGCGCCGACGACGTCAGTCATTAAAATCTAAGTATGTGCTTAGGTGATAGACTAATGTTCTCTAAGAAAACCAACAAAGTGGTTAGTAGAAAAGAAGAGAGAAAAAGGGTAATAGAATCAAAGGAGGGAGAGTGCATGATCGAATCATGTGCAAAGTTTGTTCGATGAGCTCAAAGCTCAAAATATCTAATTTATTTCTAAATAAGCAATGGAGCATATCCACTCCCAAACATGAAGCATCAAACGCACTAAAGTGAAACTTAAAAGACAAGCAAGCAATTGAAAGTAGAAAGAACAACGCACCTAAGCATATATGGCCATTGCTGTAGATATGGGGATGGAGAGGCGCGGGATGCAGAAAGATGACCTGACATCGTAACATTTCAAAACAGAAGAATTGAGAGAATATAATGAAACCTAAACAGTCACAGATTCAGAAATATCAAACTGTTGTGTTGTCCTTTCTCTACAGACAGTACGAAGTTATGAAGACATTGACCTGAGGTGCATCCATAGGGTAATGATCCGAAAAATCAACCTGAAGCTGGTATGTTTCACCGGCATACAACGTCGAAGGCGCTCCAATCACATCGATAATCCACCTGAAAACAAAACCCCTCTTTTATGAAACCCTAATCTTCGTGAGAAAAAACCCACGACGCGAAAATCGAAACAAAGACAGATAACGAATCGTGCTTCTACCTATAAAGATTATCGGAGACCCTATGCGTGAATCCACAAGGTGGGTCAAGTTGCCACTCCATCAACTCCTTCTGCAACCTATTGGTGGCGATCTTGCTCAAAGTCTGCAAATAAAGATCAAAACATCAAAATATAAAAATAAAAAACCGTGGTCGAATTACTCAACACCACCAGCAACAGCAGAACCAACAGTTAAAAACGAAAATCGAAAGAAACAAAACAGTTAGTAATTAGTTAGGTAGATAGTTAAACGGAGGAGGATCGGAATCCCAATTCTTGCCTTGCGCGACGGAGAAGAAGAGCTGGTCATGGTTGGAAAAGTTGGATGAATGGAAGAGGCGTTTTGCCGAGACTCGCAGAAAGACCAGAAAGTTGCTTTGGTGGATGTGGATTCTTTGTACTAAGCCCTTCAAGTTTTAGATTATTATTCCTGGAAATAAATATTTCTTTTTTCATGTAGACTAAAATAATAAAAAAATGAAATAAAAATAGATGAGAATGTGAGATTTTATTTTTTTTAATAAATCTCAGATGTTTTTCTTCTTGTAAAAAATAGTAAATAATTTTTATTTAACCAATCCAAAAATAAATACAAATGGGAACCGATCGCAGTTTTACAAACTAGATATTCTTGTTACATCCTCACTTATCTACTCAAAGGTACATTAAAAATCGCTCACTCGACCAAATAGAATTTAAATAATGTGATTCTGTGATTTAGAAGTCATCTCTAAAATACAAGGATTAAACAGAAAAATGCATGGAATGTGGGATCGATGGGAAGTTTTAATATCTCGTTAAGAAATGTTTATAAAACAATTAGACCGAGAGACCATCGACATCCTTTATCATGAGGTATATGAGCTTCTAAGATCCCTAAGGTTGGAAATTTTCTTTGACAAATGAGGTGGGGGGAATTGCCAACACTCGACAGATTCATAATTAAGGGACTACAGTAGGACGGGATATGTTACCTCTGTAGAAGAAAAACTGAATCAATCAATCATATTTTCTAATCATGTAGTTACACTAGAAATATAATCGAAAACTGTCTATTAGCTTTATGAGTGCTGAAATTGATAAATTAAAAGTCAACTCTTCCATCTGGGGAATTCACTGAACACTTCTATCAGTAGCTAATTGAAGTATATGGAAGGAGCGCAATAAAAGAAAAGTTACTGATATTCATCTAAGTGAAGATATGATTATGAAGCAGATCATCCGTACTACAGAATGAGGATTCAAAGAACACCGTTATAAGAAATCACACAAATACAGGAATGAGACAATGACTTATCAACACTGGAATGTTTTTGTTATGCTAAACATGAAGAAACCTGAAAGAAGCAGAGGAAACCTCGGTTAATCAAAATGTGTTTTAAATCTACTACAATGCCTTATATTTGGCTTTAAACTTGTGTTTTTTATTTTTATTTTATCTTTGTAAAAACTTTTTAATTGCTTTTAGTTTATGATTAAGTTATTTAAGTACCTTGTGGAAAAAAAAAGTAAAAAAATACATAGTTAAATTTTTTGACAGCAAGACATGACAATGTAGTAATTGCCAAATAAATATTATAATTAAAGTGAAAAATAAAAAGCAAGTCAATGATCAAATAACCAATTCATTGCTGTAAAATAAATAATTAATCATAATTGTTTATTAATTATCAATTTATGGAATTATTTATGGCTATGACTAATTTAGTAAATTTACTATTTAATCGTAATAAAAAAAAAAATTAAAAATTAAAACCTGCAACTGTAAGTGAGGTCCCACCACGAAGTCACGAACCCCATGTGTCACTACACCCTGTTGTTAAACTCTCTCTGCCTGTCTCTTTTCTTCACATTTCACAAAACACACACAACGACACAGAACCAGGACAAGATCAGTCGAGGGTGCAGTGTAAAAAAAGAGGGTGGGAACGAAAAAAATTCCACCTTTTTGTTTCCCTCCATTACTGTTTTTCTCCTCTTCTCCGGAGTCAGGCCAAGGTACCAAGCAGCAAGCGCTCTAAAGGGATTGGGGGTTTAGCTGTGTCGGATCTTGTTGGCCGGAGAGAAGCATGGGCAAAGCATTTTTGCCATCGACTTTACTTTCCTTCTTCTTCTTCCTCTGGTTTCTGCTGCTAGTCTTCTTGACAGAAATAGAATGTACGGTGAAATATGATGCGAAATCTATTGTCATCAATGGCCAAAGAAGGATCCTCATTTCGGGATCCATACATTATCCCAGAAGTACTCCTGAGGTATGTAGATGATAAAAAAACAGACAACTTTCCCTTTCTTTTTCTCTTTGGTTTAGGTTGCTCTTATTTTTCGATCTTTATGGATCACGGTGGCTGTTGTTGTTTCTTGTGTTCGATCAGATGTGGGAGGGTTTGATTCAGAAAGCTAAAGATGGAGGTGTAGATGTCATACAGACCTATGTGTTCTGGAACGGACACGAGCCTTCTCCTGGCAATGTACCAATCAAGTTCAACCAAATGTCGTTTCACATTGTTACTGTTTTTTTATTATTATTATTGTTAACTCGCAGTTTTTGATTTCAGTATAATTTCCAAGGGAGATATGATCTTGTGAGGTTTTTAAAGACTGTCCACAAAGCTGGGCTCTATGCTCATCTCCGCATTGGTCCTTATATTTGCGCAGAGTGGAATTATGGGTATCTATTTTTATGCTTTTTATTTTTTATTTTCTTTGGATCTGTGTGTTTGATTTTCAACAATTTCAATAGGGGGTTTCCAGTTTGGCTCAAGTATGTTCCAGGCATCAGTTTCAGGACAGATAATCAACCATTCAAGGTTTTTCTATCTTCGAAAATATCGTTTACGCCAGTTATTCTAGTTTTGTTTTTGTATCACAACACCATTCCATACTCTGATGCAGTCTGCAATGCAAGGGTTCACGCAAAAGATTGTTCAGATGATGAAAAATGAATCACTCTATGAGCCACAGGGTGGCCCCATAATCTTATCACAGGCATGCATGCATGAATCATGATTGCTTCTTCTGTTCTTCAAATATTTCTTTTTTTCATCGAGGATTTCTTCTTCTGTAAATTTAAAAAAAACTTTGGTTTCTTATTGCATTCTTTGTCTAACAAGTGCAGATTGAAAATGAGTATGGACCAGAGAGTAAGGCATTTGGGTCTGCTGGTCATAATTACATGGATTGGGCAGCGAAAATGGCTGTTGGAATGCAAACAGGTGTTCCATGGGTCATGTGCAAGGAGGAGGATGCCCCAGATCCGGTGGTGAGCGATATTTTTTATGACGACCATTTCTCTTGTAATTTTCTTCCAAATGTTTTCTCAGGAATATTATTGTTTTAGATAAATACATGCAACGGTGTATATTGTGACGCCTTTACTCCAAACCAACCTTACAAACCAAAAATGTGGACCGAGGCATGGAGTGGTTGGTATGTTTTCCCATTTCTTATGGAAATATCTAAATATCCATGTTGGGTATTTCATTTTTATTTCATTTTTTTTATCTAGGTTTACTGAATTTGGAACTACCATTAAGAATCGACCCGTTGAAGATTTGGCATTTTCTGTTGCGCGGTTTATACAGAAGGGTGGTTCTTTTGTTAACTATTACATGGTAAGAATTCGAGTTTTATTTTTTATTCAGAAACATTTAATAATTCAATTTCTCAAAATGATAATTTTTTATCTCACATAGTATCATGGAGGAACTAATTTTGGAAGAACAGCGGGAGGTCCATTTATCACAACTAGCTATGACTACAACGCACCAATTGATGAATATGGTTAGATAATTTATCAAAAATCTCTCCAATTGTAACTATTTTTGTGTGACAGTAAAATGGATATACTGAAAACTCAATATCTATTTTTCTTTTTTCAATCCTCCCTTTCTCTAAAACTCTCAGGATTGGTCAGGGAACCAAAATATGGTCATTTGAAAGAATTTCATAAAGCTATCAAGCTATGTGAAGATATCCTGGTTTCTGCAGATCCCAATGTTACTTCTCTGGGAAGATATGCAGAGGTTAGTTAGTTTATGTAGTTCTTTTCTTTGTTCTGCAGCTATAGTATATGTCTTTTTGCTTCTTTTTTAATACGTGTTGGATTTCAATTCTCAGGCTCATGTTTTCAAATCAAAGAATGGAGACTGTGCTGCTTTTCTTTCAAATTTTAATTCAAAATCATTCGTAAGAGTTCTTTTCAACAATATGCATTATAACTTGCCTCCATGGTCGGCAAGTATTCTTCCTGACTGCCGAAATGTAGTATTCAATACTGCCAAAGTATGTAAACCAATCCAAAATTTCAGGTTCCTTCTAATATTTATTTTTTCAAAGTTTTAAGTTGAGTGATCTTTTTCTGCTTCTACAACTATAGGTTGGAGTTCAAACATCACAAATGCAAATGGAGGAATTGAGCAATCTTAAGTCTCTTTACTGGGAAAGGTATGATGAGGAGATTGGGTCTCTTTCTGAAGGTAATTCGATCACAGCTGTAGGTCTTCTAGAACAAATCAACGTCACTAGGGATATCAGTGACTATTTATGGTACATAACCAGGTATGAATGGATGGATGGATGGATGAATGAATATCTTAAAGTATTCATCTGAGAAAGAAGTTATTCTCTATAACTTGAAGGATTTTGGTTATTTTTCAGTGTTGATCTCAGTCCATCAGAGAACTTTTTGCATGGTGGTAAATCTCCCATTCTAACTGTACAATCAGCTGGCCATGCCCTTCATGTGTTTATAAATGGACAACTTTCAGGTAAAAAAAAGCTAATCATGTACTCAAAGTAATATATTTGCATAAGTCATGACAACCTAGGTTTCCTGAAATCTTGAAATTTATGTTGCCGAGCTTTCTTTGATTTTATAGGGTCTTCTTATGGTAACCGGAAGATCAAGAGAATTTCATATAGTGCCAATGCCAACCTTCGTGCAGGTTCAAATAGGATTGCTTTTCTAAGCGTAGCCGTTGGACTTCCGGTAAGTTCTGTTACTTTCTCTTTGCCATAATAGAGACTTTATCAGTATAAATTATTAGAATAAAGGATTTCCACTCTTTGTTTAGAATTCTGGAACTCACTATGAGAGTTGGAATACCGGTGTACTTGGCCCAGTCATGCTACATGGTCTTAATGAAGGAACACGAGATCTGTCATGGCAGAAGTGGTCCTATCAGGTTTACATAATTCCCTCCCACATCTATCCATTATCTCTCACTCTCTAGTCTCTATTACTTATGTTTGAAAAACAATTTGTATCCAGGTTGGTCTAAAGGGAGAATCAATGAATCTTAACTCATTAGAGAGTGCTTCTCATGCAGAATGGATGAAAGGGTCATTGATAGCTCAAAGTGAACAGCCTTTGTCATGGTACAAGGTATTTATCGTCTTGAAACCTTGAAACCAGCTATTTTCAATGAACACCGAAATGTTGTTTTTCACTTGTGTGGTCGTTATATGGTAAATGCGTATTTGAGTACACTTTTCATTGTAGGCTTATTTTGATGCTCCAACTGGAGACGAACCATTGGCATTAGATATGGGCAGCATGGGTAAAGGTCAGGTTTGGGTTAATGGAAAAAGCATCGGAAGGTATTGGACAATATCTGCACCAAATGGTGATTGCAATGAATGCACTTATGCAGAAACATATCGGACATGGAAATGTCAAAGTGGATGTGGCCAACCAACACAACGTTGGTAATTACACCCAGACTCTCCCATGCTAATTATATAATTTCTATGTGATTGCACACTAGACTCCCCCATGTTGGTTATACCTTGGATATACTATATAGGTATCACGTGCCTCGTTCTTGGTTGCAACCAACCCGAAATCTCTTGGTCGTATTTGAAGAAGTAGGAGGGGATGCAATGAAGATCAGTCTTGTGAAGAGATCGACAACGATTATTTGTGGTCATATGTCTGAATTCCATCCATTGGTCGAAAATTGGGATATTGATAGCGAAAATGAGGTTGAAAATTTACACAGGCCTGAGATGCATCTCCATTGCGATGTTGGACAAACCATTTCAGCCATAAAATTCGCAAGCTTCGGAAAACCTTTGGGAACTTGTGGAAATTTTGTACAAGGAAGTTGTCATTCTACAAATTCTCAAACCATATTAGAGAAGGTAGTCTTTTTTCAAAATTAGATTTGTTTTCAAAATTCTCAAACCTTATTTATTTGTCTATTATTTTATTTCAGAGCTGCATTGGTAAGCAAGAGTGTGTGGTATCAGTATCAGTGGATACTTTTGGGGATCCATGTCCAAATCTTCTCAAGCGAGCTGCGGTGGAGGCAGTTTGTTCAACATTTGCACAACTAACACCATGAAATCTCAGCATTCCAACAGAAGAATGTGAAGAGCAAGCATATCCAGGTATTTTAGAAAAATACTAGTTTGGTGTGCAGCAGCTTAAACTTGCAGAGTTTCTGTGGTAATACTCACTAGTTGTTTAATTATATATGGGTAGTTTTCCTTGTTTAATTTTTAGGAGAGTGTTATGAAGAAAATAGAGTAAATTGTTATCCTTATTTATTTACTTACTAGTCTTGTGACTTAATTTTCTAATGAGTAATAAGAAGAAAAAACTGTGATTTTTACCTACCATTAATAACCATTATAAAAAAAAATTTATCTTTTGTGAATCAAATATCTTTTTTTGATTCTCACCTTTAGTTAATCTCACAAGACACAAATGCACAATCCTGATTTGTTTGATTCTCACAAGACACAAGATGACAAGAGACTTTGTTTTTCAATTCTTTTGAAGAAGAATAAAATAATTCAGACAATTCTATTTTTAATGGAATAATGGGGACCTCCTGCTACTTTTAAAATATGTTTTTTTTGTGATATGCTAAAAAAAAAATTTGATTCCCTTCTTACTTGATGCTTAGTTATCATGTTGGAAAAAACATGCATAAAAAAGTCAACTCAGAAGCAAAAGAGTTTTTTTTTAGAATGGATGATGATGAAGATGTCATCCCTTACATTTCATAAGTTCACACATGAAAGAAAATTTAAAGATGCAGGCAGTAACATATTTTGAGAATCCAACCTTATTTAACATAATAAATAGTAATCATGGATGGTTCTCTTAGTTAACACATCATGGAGCAGGTGCGGAATGCTCTGCAACCTTGGCAGAAAGTTGATCTTTCTGAGCACCAACAATTCGTTCCAGAATGGTTCCTTCCTTCATGATGATGAAAGTTGGCATTGCTTCTACTGCCCAGTCCTGAGCAACTGACTTCAGTTCATCAACATCAACCTTGAGGAATACAGAATTAACGAACTTCTTGGCTAAATCCGCGAACACTGGGGCAATGAAACGGCAAGGTCCACACCAAGAAGCAGTGAAATCCACCACCACCTGCCAAAATTCAATCAATCAAACATTAATGCTTGTAATAACGAGATTTTTGCATTTTTCAGAAGAAAAAAAAAAATCAAACAGAACGATCGACCGAAATTCCAATCTGAAAGTAAAGGGGGAAAAAAATTAAAAATAGAAGAAGAAAACGATACCACTTTCTTGGAAGCGTTAGCTTGCTGGAGGTGAGCGTCCCATTCCTCGACGCTGTGGCAAGCCAGAACCAATCCCTCTTCCGCCATCTTTCTGCTAGGTTTCGGAGAAAAGAATATGGAGAATTTTGAAAAGTCTTCTGCCGATGTTGGTATTTGGTAACTTGGTGTCGAATGAATGTCGATGCTTTTTTTTATAGAAAACTAGATTATTAAATGACCTTTTTTATTATTTAAATTACAAAAATATCATTCAATACTCGACATCCATTTTTTAATGCTTACACCTGCTTTACCGGTCATCCATGACTCCACGATCTCTTTCATTTTAATATACCGTCTTTAACCGGTCAGAAACGACAATCTTTGTCCTCAAGCAACAAGTTTCGACGAAATTGATCTAATCTGTAAAATAAAAAAATACTAAAGGGTGATTGTTGATGATCCATGGTTTTAATTTTCATTTAATCTGTGTACCACAATTTATCATTTGAAGGAAAAATCGACTCCAAAAAGTCGAATTAGAGTCAGATTATTCGAAGGAACTGCTTTAATTACCTTTATAAGAAATTTTATAAATAAGTGGTCACTTTCAGGAGATATGATTTTTTTGGAGAATCCTTTGAGAGATCATTTGAATGTGTTTCCTAGTGAAGTTTTCGATCCGACGCTTGTTCGAAACGGTCTGTAAGTATCGATTGAGTTCTGCCTTTATCTAAGGTGTCAAACGAGAAATTGTCCAGGCTCAGGCTCAAGCTCGGACTCGGGCTCGGCTTGATAACCTTAAAATTGAAAAGAAAATCTGAATATTTTAATAAAAATTTAGATTTTTATTTAAGTTTTCTTATAATTTATTCAATAGTCCTTACCAATTAATGTCTATATTTTAATTAATTTAGCTTTCAACGAGATTGAAAAGGCTAAGCTCGAACTCGGTTTGTTGGACTCGTGAGTTCGAGCTTAACGAGTGTGTCAAGCTTTAGTTGACACCCTACCTTTATCAGTATCTTCTGTTATCAAACAAATTGTAAAAATTGAAATCGGCAAAATAATCTCTAGCGAGAATTGGAAAGTAGAACATTCAAATTAATGATCATTAGGCAGTTTCGGTTGGTCGCACATGAAACTGTATGTGGCCCATCACCCAGATGGACCGCATGAGTTCCGTGATGTGGTTTCGATGTGAAATCCAATCCTTCGATTCCGCTACAGTTTACCGGATGTCCTCGGTGATGACCGCAGGTGGACCGCATCGGAAATCCTTCCATATTATGATTGGGCATGGGTCGGGTTTCCCTAGACCCTAACCCGGACTCGAATTTTCAAATCGGGTTCGGGTCAAAATCCGGGAAGGTCAAAAAATATTAAACTCGGACCCGAACCCGGTTTAGATGTCGGATCCGAGTTCGGGTTTAATAAATTGTTTGAATATTTTGCATAAAAAACTCTGTTGTCTAAATAATTTTTAAATATTATAAAAATCAAATAAAATGATTTGTGAAGATGGAGAGGTCCGACGACGGTGAGGAGACTGGAGAGGTCCGACGACGGCGAGGAGAGGTCGAGCGACGGTAAGGAGAGAGACGGCGAGGACGAGGAGAGGGAAAATGAAAGTGAAAGAGGAGAGGGAAATGAAATTAGGTTTAAATTTTAGAATATGAAATTAACTAATTATTAAATTTTTATAAAATGTTTTATATAAAATTATAATAATTATTTATATTTTAATGATTTTTTTTATAAATTTTTCGAGTTTCAGGTGAGTCGGGCTTGGTTCTGGTCAAACCCGAACCCGACCCAAAAACATTTGGTAAAAAATACTCAGGTTCTGATCGTTCGCATCGAGTTTCATGGCCGAAAATATCAATCCAAACCTGACATATTGAGATTGAGTTCGATATATTAGATTCTTAATATAAAAATATTAGATCATTAATATATTTTTAATACCAAACGATCCACCTCAACCGTTCAATTGAACATTTGGATTTTGGACTAACTATAATATATTTATGAATATTTAATACTGACGGAGTCACCGGCGGTTTTACTGATTTTACTTTTCTCTTCAGATGGCACTCCTCTTGTCCTCACTTCTCCTTCCATCTCCGATCGCCACCAAAATCGCCATTTCCTCCACATCAGCACCATCTCGGCGGCGCCACAGTCGCCTCGCTTCGTGCTGTATAGGTACATCTTCCTCTTCCCCTATCTCGTCTTCGGCCGGCAATCCCTTCGTCGATCACAACGACAAGAAACAATTTGGGGATGCCAGACGGAGCGAGTCCGCAACTACTTCGATTCTGAATACAGCCGAGTCCACGATCGAGAAGGTGAGATCGAATTCGTGAATTTCGTTAGTATCTATCCTCCGATTGTTCGTAATCGATTTTGATTGTTGACAAACAGGTGATTTTCGATTTCCGGTTTTTAGCTTTGCTAGCCATAGGCGGGTCATTGGCAGGTTCTGTGCTGTGCTTCTTAAATGTATGGAATGGAACCATTTGATAATTGAGATAGTTACCAATTGATCCCCCCCTCCCCCCTCCAATCCACAATATACCTTGCTTGATTATACCTAATGTTTAATTTTCAATTTGTATACAATACGACGAATAGGGATGCATTTATATCTTTGAAGCTTACAAGGTATATTGGACGGGTTGTCTCAAGGGAGTTCATACCGGTCAAATGGTACTACGATTGGTCGAGGCCATTGGTGAGTTCAATCAATCAATTTGATCAAAATGAATTCATAGATTGACTGTAATTTGATATCTAGATGTTTATCTTGCGGGCACGGTGATGCTCATCTTCGGGATGGGTCTGTATGAATTGTTCATCAGCAACATGTCTCAGGGAGATGGAACGAAGGGTTCAGTCGACCGTGCTCTGAGGAGTTCGTCTCTGTTCGGTATGTTCTCTCTGAAGGAGAGACCGGCCTGGATGAAGATAAGTTCTCTGGACGAACTGAAAACTAAGGTTGGGCATGTCATAGTCATGATTCTTCTAGTGAAGATGTTTGAGAGAAGCAAATGCGTGCAAATAACCAGCGGCATGGATCTTCTTAGCTATTCGGTATGTATTTTCCTGTCATCGGCATCTCTGTACATTCTTCATAATCTCCACAAATCCGACACTGATATTCATAATTAAATATAAATATAAATAGGAAAGGCCAGATTTCACTCAATCTGTTGCGTTCAGTCCAACTAAGTTTATGTAGACAGTTAATTTTTTTTTACTTGAACTTCAAATCGAGTTTGGAGGACCAAGATCAGGTAGCACCTGATCCTGGTTGAATATAAACAATCAACTCATATCATGCGTTCTGTAATTTAAGAGCACAACTGTATTCTGTAGTATAATATCAACTAGTTTCTGATGCATCAAGATTTAGTGAGTCATGGTGCGTCAAACTGATTCAGTCCGCCATTGTTTAATCCAACAACCCTTTTATTATCACTCATCCTATCTATGTATTGAACTACGTTTTGTATGTTCAATCAGATTTATTTAGTTAGTATTTAATAGAACAGAACGATCGAGTCAAATTTACTTAACGTACCATGACGCTTTGAACTTGTAGACGGACTAGCTAGTTGAGTGATAAGTGTGTCATAAGGAGAAATATTCCGCAAATGATGGTTTTGAGGAATGATGTGGGCGAAGCTACGTCGTTGGGCACAGTTGTATCACTGCTGCCTGTACACATTTTAATGTAATACATTAGCCTTATTCTTTTAAATAGGTTGAATGTAATTGATCAGACTTACAGTTAAACCCCTGCCATCTCAAGACAGATCTCGATCTCTTTGTAACATTTCTATGAGATAGCATGTTTCAGATATAGAACAAGATTTAAATGAGATAATTTGAAATAGTTGAATCAGACATATCTCAAACATGCTATCTCAAAACCTAACTAAGTACTCATAGAATATTCTAGAGCCTAAGTTAGTTATTTACAATTTTTTGTATCGTTGATCGGATCCTCGTCTGAATCCATGTTAGCCACCATTAATTTCGATGTTTGCTTAAGATTTTCCATCCCGCAATTGTGCAATAGATATAGATTTGCCAAATACTATGTTTGTGATAGATGTAGACCATCTACCACCTGATTAACTTTAATCTCTAGAAAGAACTTCAAATTCCCTAATTGGGAATTCTTAGAATTAAACATCTGGTGATTAATCCCCAATTATGTTAGTTGTTTTTTGAGTTTCCTTAATTCCAAAACGGTATCAGTCTGAACTGCCATGATTTTTTGTCTCCCAGCCCATTGGTGAAATTTATTGAACACTTTTGTAAACATCAGACTTACGGGCCATCGATCAGATAGACCCAATTGAAATTCGTTGATGCGTCAACAAAATTTATATAATATGAGTATCCTTCATGAGATTATAGGGGAAGGATCCTAGATGTCCGAGTAAATTAGGACTAATGGCTTTTAATGCGTTTTTTTTAATAAAAATCGTGATAAATATATATCCCAAAAAATGGTACACCACGTGGCAGTGAGCCCCGTTGAACACGTCGGAATGCTACAATTAACACAAATCGTAATAAAAACAAAAATAACTCACACACACTCCATAAAAAACCCATCTGTTTAGTCTCAGGCCTCTGCTCGTTCTGAGCAGAGTTCGCCTACAGGAACTTACGTCCGGGCCAGAAACTCACGATCGAAATCGCCTACAGGAATCACATCGTGGTCTGTACAGAAAATCACGTCCGCTAACTTAAAAATTCGATCGGAAATCGCGATCGTCGATTGCAACGCGCCTCCGTGCGTATGATACTATCTTGGAAACTCAATGCTCCATAAAGATAGGAACTCAAAAAGAAAGAAGTGAAAATGAATCTTTGATTGAATGAATTCATCTATGTTTATATAGGCATATACTTAACAAGAATGTTGGTACCATGGACCACGGACCGAACGAGCAGAGGCCCAGACGCACGAATGGGCCCGAAGGCGCAAGTGGACCAGCAAATCCACGAGGCCCAGGATCAATCAAGAAACACTATAAATACCTTCCCTAATCCATTAGGGGAGGGGGTTGATGATTCTAGGAGTAAACACTTGTATTGAGTTGAGGTAGTGAGCTTGCATCGACGAACCTACTCACCAACAAAGAAATATCTACTAACTGTAATTGATTCATAACTACTAACTACTATACTATTTAACAATGTCCTGACTCTGAGTGTTGTCCAAAGAAGTTGTGATATGTGATGTCTCATCCCAAAATCGGGGTATCACCTCGCCAAAAGAACCTTGTCGGTCTTTTGATGGTGGATTTCCGCTATCTAAAATTTTTCAGATATGGATGAATAATAGATGACGGTCTTTGGATGACGGTTATGAGGTTGTAATGACGGTTGTTATCCTCCCCGTCTTTAGATGACGGATTTCCGCCATTGATCACTTATGACGGCTGAAATCAATCATCTAAAATACGTCATACAAGGTCTTATTTCTTGTAGTGAGCATCGATCATTGCTGGATCGATTTTAGATGAAGAAATTAATGGAACAGAAGACCGACATTTGAACAACTCTAACCCTAATTCTAATCCTAAACTCCCTAAATGAATTTCCAATTAAATTAAAAAGCCAATGTTGGCCACCATTTATTACTAATATGTATGTAATAATGTAAACTAACATTTAACTACTTTACCGAATTTTTTGATAACCCAATTTATAATTATAATGGAAGATTAACCCAATTTATGTATTTTTATTAAATTTTGCTAAATACCCAATGTTCCAACTGTTTCCTCCCAATTCTCTAACCCTAGTTCAGTAGTTCTATCCTCCAACCGCGTCTTCTCCCTCTCACCGTCGATCCTCTACTAATATACTATTCTTTACAAATTTGGAAAGAAAAAAAAAGATGATTAAATTTGGAAATACGGAGAAATAAAGATATAAATTAGTATGAAGATCTGTTCTAATGAAACATGGCTTGTTTTAGAAGTCCGGTAGATTTGGATATCGTTTTCTATAGTTCTTGTTGATATATCGGAATTGTCTCCGGTGCAGAACCTTTGGAACGATACCGGTGAGCGCTGATGAGGAAGAATATTAGGTTGAGTCCAGTCATGGCCGCAATGAGATAGTAGAAGTAATCCAATCTTCCGGCATTGATGTTGTCATTAAGCCAATTGGTTTTTCCTTTCACTATGGTGATCACCAGCGTGGTTAAATACCCGGCGACGGCTTGACTGCAACAGAAAAATGCCGTCGCAATGCTCCTTAACTGATCCGGGAATTGCTCGTTGAAGAATTCCATTTGCCCCACGGCGTTGAAGGCTTCCGATAAGCCAGCCAGCACTAGCTGCGGCACTAACCACAATGTCGACATTGGGACCGTGAAACTGCACCGTAAATAAATAGCTGTGGTCACATGATCATCATTGTGTACGTGAAATCGAATTAACTCGGTTAATCGGTTAATTACCTGCCGATAGATAAGGCCAGCGTTCTTCTCCGTTCTTCGATCATTCCGGCGACCACCATGGATATTCCGGAGACGATGATTCCGACTCCCATTCGTTGCAGGAGCGTCATGCCGATGGGGTTCCCGGTGAACTTGCGGAGGAAGGGTGTGATGATTTGGTCGTAGATGGGTAGGAAGATGACGATGGCGAGAAGGGAGAAGACACCGAGGGAGGCAGGAGGAATCTCGAAGTGAGGTCCGAGGTGTCGATCCATGGTGAGGGATTGGAGTACACCCATCGTCCATTGCTGACCTATGGCGACGAAACCCATTATTCCGGAGATCCAGATGGGTATGACTCTGATCACACATTTCACTTCTTCGATTCTCTGCACGGTGGCGAGTTTCCATGGTTTCTCCAAATCCCCGTCGACCATGATCGCCGCTTTGTTAAGGAAACTGAAAATTTAAAAGCATAAGAGATCGATGTGCAGATTTGAATTGGGATTTGGCAACCACCGTACCTGTACTGCTGCGTGAGGGGGAGTTTCGTGCTACGACTGTTGGTCGGTGGGTTGTAGAGAACGAGATTCTGGTCTACCGGCAATGGAAGACGTTGTTTCCGTTTCTTAAAAGCCACGACGAGAACTTCCGCAATGCCGGAGAAGATACTCCCCTCCGGCGGAACATAAACGTACTTATTCGCTCCATGTAAGAATATACCGAGTGCAAGAAACATCAGAATCGACGGGATGAGAAACCCAATGAACCAACTGATGTTTTCCTGAATGTAAACGACGACGGTGAGCGCTACTATAAGAGCCGCCGTGTTGGTAGTGTAGTACCAATTGAAGAAGCTGTTGGTGCCTTGCCGACCAAGTTCCGTGGTCCGGTCAAACTGGTCCATGCCGAAAGGAAGATTGCAAGGACGAACCCCGGCAGCACCGACACAGAGCAGAACGAAGCTCAAGATGAGCACAGCAAGTTGGATAGACGACGGACCCTGACATTCTCCAAGCTGTAACGCTGTCCCACTGCATGCCGGCGGATACAAACCGGCGATCCCCGCCGTTAAAGTCATCACCACCATCCCCTAATTATAAGTGTATTAAAATTTAAAATCAAATAAAATCCAAATCCAAATCCAAAAAAAGAAGAAACACGGGATTTACCAGGAAGGTAGAGACACATCCATATGCTATGGTTTTGTATTTTCCCCAGTAAGCATCCGCCAGAAAAGCCCCGAAGATTGGTGCGAAGCTTGATGTTCCATACCAGATATTATTAACATCGACGGCCGTCATCTCCGGCATATGGTACCTCGTCACCAAATACACCGTTAGATTCGCCATCAATCCGAAACTGGCAAATCTCTCAAACGTTTCATTTCCTGATCAGTGATCATCAATCAATGCAAGTATATCCAACGTAAGATCAGAACTCAGAAGAAAGAAAACATTAAAACAAAAATACCAATGATGTAAGGCATGGTCTTCCATCCACCGGGGACGACGTTGATCGGAGCGCCATCTTCGTCGTTGGTTGTTCCCACATGACGGAGGTCATCCGATGATCTCTTCGAAGAGGCGGAGTTTTTAAGTGGAAAGAAACCTTTGATGTTCTTCATTAGCACCTGGGTTATCTTCCCCGGCTTGTCCTGGTTGTCCTCCATTCACGATTATTGTAGCTCTGGGTTTCAGAAGTGAAAAGACATGTGAAGCAGGAGAATGCCAGAATTAGAAGGAGGTGGAGAAGGGGAGTGTCCGTGTGTTTTTTTTGTTCATCACGCAGAAAATAAATCTTTAAGATTAAAATTCCAAATCCATTCTTAATTAGGTTAATTGATTTTATTTTTCATCATTTAATGTAAATAATAATTAATGTTGGAATGATCTATTTTTGTGCAAAAAGAGGGGGGGAAACAACAATTTTCATTTTTTTTTTTTGGCAACAGCCGAAACAGGAATGTGTTATGGTACCATCGTCATTCATCCACGTCGACATGATAAACGTGATATCCCACTTACTCTCCCACTCCCACACTCCAACTGTATTTATTACTACTTAATTAGTCGATTAATTAGGTTTAAATCTAGTTTAATCATTTTAATTTATTCGACCCAAAAAAACAATAATAAATGAAGTCAAACCAACTCCGAAAATCAAAATGGCCTATTTTTTTTTCGGGTCTTGGGCTTCGGGTCAAACAGATTCCACGTGGTATCGACATGTGGTAGAACGCACCAGGCTAGCAACAAAGCGGTACACAACAATACCTATCTAGCCACCTATTACCAATTATTTACTCCTATCCACTCACCCTAATATCTAGATTCAAAATAAGATTAGATAATAACAGTGTTACATAATATATCACCCCTTATATCTATTAAACCAACTCGAGATGATTAACTTAACTAATCACAAGTTTATGATTAAGGGTGTAAATGGATTCGGGTCCGACCCAAACCCGGTCAGCTAGTAATCCAGGTCCAAATTAGCTAGACTCGGACTTGGATATTATAAATGTTTATAATATATTAGCAACTTAAGGCTTAAATATTAGTAACTTAAGGGTTAAATATAAATACAACAAAAATTTAAACAAATTAACTCTTATTTAATTAAATATTTAACCTTGTTCTTAGTTATTACTGTTTCAACTTTAAAGATGTGGAAAATGTTATTTTTATTTTATGTTTATTGATTTTACTAAATTTTTTATTAAATATATTTATTGATTATTTTTAGGTAAAAAAATCATATTTTGGACCCGGACCAGACCTGGATTTTTTTATGGTCCAGACATTTTCCTTGGTCTAGACCTGAACTTAGACCAAACCTGGGTCAATTTCATGGGTTCGGATTCAAACCAACCTACATAGACCCCTAACCATTTACACCTCTATTTATGATGATCCAAAATTCGATTTTAAGTATTTTTATGATGATATAGACGTGTACCTTAAAGAACCAAAATAATGTGATCGTGAAAAGATGTGAGGATTTAATTAATTAGTTTATCCAACTCTCAGATCTATGAGGATGAATGGAAATATTTCAGACTGTATATGGAAATTGTGTCAATACATTGAAATCTACACTTGGCAACTGGGAGAGGGAGAGAATCATGCAAAAATGCATTAGAAACAAAAGAGTAAAATACAAAAACATGTTGTCGAATTCAATGAGGAGACTGAAGAGAATTCAAATCAGTAGATTAAACCAGTCTCCCAGGTTATAGTTATAGAGAGAAGTGGTTTTTGGCAGAGCGTCGATGTACATTTTGGAGGAGTTGGTCCCAGAAAAAGCAGCAGCAGTCTTTGAGCATTGTTTTGTGTTCATGTCACATATTGGGTAGTCTTGGGGACAGCAGTACTTATGATCTTCGCAGCAAACCGCAGAGTCCATGTCGCAACACCCCCAAGAAAAGCATATCCCGAGAAATTTCCATTTGCAGCAGCAGGTGGCTCCGGCCGGGCAGGTGCTGATGATGCCGCATTGGGTCGGTGAGGGAGGAGGTGATGGGTTCGGTGAGGTCTTGGTTGGATAAGAAGCCAATGTGTTGATTCCACACATACCTTTAGAATCGTTGGTGTTTCGAGACATATATATGTACCCATCCATTCCCCAACTCTCCCCCCACGAGTTCTTCACGATCCAGTAATCATCGACGCCCCAACTGCCGTACCCGACGATCAGCACTGCGTGGTCCACGCTGGTCGAGCACGGTCCGCTAAAGATGCCTTTCGAGTAGAGTTGGAAACCACGGTCGCTGCCGCATAAACCCACACTCACCGGTTGCGAAGCAACGGCTTGTACTAAAGCTTCCTCGTTGTTTCGGGGCACGTCGATGTACCCGTCGATGCTCACTGCGAGATTACCGATCTTGTTGCTCTGACATGATTTGTCTTTGCCTTGGTATGGATAATCATCTTCGGTGTCGATGCCTTTGTTTGAGATCACCCATTGGAAAGCATAATCCATGAGACCACCTTGGCAGCCATTGTTACGCTTGGTGTCGCAGTCGCAGAGCTCCTGTTCGGAGAGACTCACGAGATTCCCGGTAACGATCTTGTTTATCCCTTCTATTGCACCGGTCGATGAGAATGCCCAGCAATCACCTGAGAATTTTTTATTTTTTTCCCCCTATCTATCTTAAAAATAGCTAATTTATTTTTTCTGTTAAAAGAAAGGGGGGAAATTGAGAAATCAAGTTACATACCACAACTGCCTTGGTCTTTGACTTTCGTAACGGCCCCATCTTCTCTCCAATCCACTGACACCGGTAGATCGCCACTGCTTCTCCAGTCGACGATGTTCCCACCTGATCTAAGAATTTCGTTGCCGAAGCCCAGGCCGAGGCGGGAGGTGCGGAACTCATCGACGGTGAGATCGGCGAAGACGTTGAGGTCGAGAGTGTAGGTGGATTTAGGATTGGAGTTGTGTTGGGTGATGAATTGGAGATTATCGTGGAAGATTTGGAATCGGGAGAGCTTCTCGGCCGTGGAGGAGTAGACTTTGCCGTGTTTTTTGATCCACGACTCGAATTGCGGAGTGTATGCGTGGGACGTGTCGATCAGTGCTGCGATGAAAAGGAGTAGTGCCACCAGAGGAGCGCCGTCGGAGGTAACCATTGAAAATCAGATAGGAGGAAGAAGAGATTTAGATTTTTGACCAATCTATTTTTAGATGTCAAATCAAAAACCAAATAGTTTGTTAAATAAAAATAGTGTGCACTTCAGCAAATCGTGGTCATTCATATTTAATCTAACGTACAAGATTATCATGTCACATGTAAGCTGAATATTACTGAATAAAAATAATAAATGCAAGTGACAAATAATATATGGTCGGTCACTCCGGTAGCAAACGAGGTAAGGATCAATATGCAAATACCAAAGTACGATAACATCTTTGGCAAAATATACATAGTTACTAATTTACCAAGGTTAATTATTTTGGGCTCTTCGCCGGCGATGCGGCGTGTTCTCAGCATAAGATAAAAGAGAGTGACACAGATGAAATAAGACTGTAAAAAGATACAAAACTCCACCGGCTTGAGTGGTGGGTAGCTCTGTTAGGTCAGTAGATCACACATCAGATCCTCCTATAGTTTCCACTTCATTCGAGTTTCGATTCGATTCGATTCGGATTGGATTGGATCGGATCGAATAGACTGTTCGTTCTTTTTCATCAACGGAGGCGGAAGGGATTGGATCAGAAGGGTCTTGGGAGGTTGAAATATGAGTAGAGCGTGGGATAGGTTCCGTCAATCGGGGTCTATGTTTGGGTTTTCTACTGGGAGAGGAAGAAGCGGCGGTGATGTGGAGTTGTTAGGGAGAGGATCGTCGACGCACACTGTTAGACTTGGTCGCGTTCAGCCGCAGGCACCAACACACCGCACGATCTACTGTAACGATAGGGACTCCAACCTTCCCGTCCGATTCAAGGTTTTATCTGGAAATCACAGCTTATTCTTCTTCTCCCTTTATTGAAGATTTTAAATAGTGTGATGATTATAATTATTCAAATCTGGAAATGTTTATATTAGTTTACTCTACTCTATGACCAATTCTGTTTACCACTATAAAGTTTTTCAAGCCATTATAATTTTTTTGGGATTATTAGTAGATTAAGTAAATTAGTAGGTATGAACATAAGGAACCATTTTTTTAGTGCCCAAATTAATACAATTGAATTAGAAGAGTGGGCAAAGGAAATGAGGAGGATTGCTAAAGGAAGAATATTATGACAACAAATGATAAACTGATCAATATGAAATATCTTTCTTAAGCCAGTGATCAAGGAAATGAGGAGGTATGTAAGAAGAAGGCAAGAAGTGAAGAGCACGACATCAAAATAAAAATTGGTTGTTTGTGAAGTAAGGGTAGATACATGAGACAGATATGTGAGTGCAGAGAGAAAGTTGTGGATTGGAGATTCATATGATCCATCCCTTCTCATTCCTTTGATGGCATAATTGTACAATTGGGTTATTCTGACATCAATGACCCACGGAAGGGAATAAAGTAAAACTAAAGATATAACTACATTTTAATTACATTCCTAATAATTAAGAACTAGGAAAAGGGAAGCATACTGGAAAATAATTTGGACAAGCGTGATATTAGGAAATTAGGATTTGAAAGTTGATTTATGATTTGTGGCGGTTCTAGAGTGACAAAATTTGCGATCCTTTTTGTTTATCTCATGGTTTTAGAGGTGGTGTGTACTTTTACATATCTATCCATATATACCTGATCCACATAAAGTCTATTTCATGACTTTGAAGTTTTTTTGAAGTTCTAGCAGTAGAATAGTCAAACAAATCACGTTAAAACTTCTCATTTTCTCTACATCTGTATCTATATTTTTTCTGATAATATAAGGTATCTATTTTATTTTTTCCAGGGAAATTCTATTTCAACAACGAAATATAACGTCCTTACTTTTCTACCAAAAGGATTATTTGAACAGGTAAATCAGCTGACAACTTAATATTCTGACACACATGCCAACACCTTTAATATTTTGCAATAAATAAGCATATTATATCATCTGATGACTTTTGGTATTTCTTCTTATAGTTCAGACGAGTTGCAAATTTGTATTTCCTTATGATCTCAATTTTATCAACAACTCCAATCAGGTGATCATTTCTACATATTTTTTCATAGAGATATCTAATTGGTGATAGTCTAGATGGCAATTAGTTAAATAATTTTTTCTAAAAAGTTAAATTTTTTCATTAAAATAATGAGGGCAGTGTCATAATTACATAGGAGAAACAAAATAAGATAAAAAGGAGCTAAGCTGTTTAGGTTATTTAACTCCTGACTGGAAGATCCCTCTTATATAGAAATAGCCAAGGCTGGCCTAGCAAAGCAAATCCATGGAACTGGGTTGTATAAGTTGCAACAAAAGCTTTAGGAAGTTAAAATTCTCTCTAAGCAATGGATCGCGGAGAAAGGATACTCTGCAAGGAGGGTATCCCAAATAAGGATTGATCTGAATAATTCAGTTGAAGCCTTGGAAAAGGACCCCCTATGCTCTATCTATCCCGCTCCAAGAAGAGAGTGTAAAATCGAGGGGAAAATAAAGGAACTCATGGCTAAAGAGGAGGCAAATCTAAAGCAAAGAAGTAAGGTTTCTTGGTTAAAGTTAGGGTACAAAAATAATAGATACTTTAGTATCGTCACCAAACTAAGGGGATCCAAAAATTCAACCTTTAAAAATCTCAATACGGATGGAAATCAAACCACCTCTAGGGCTCTACTAGAAGAAAACAGTGTTAGTTATTTTAAAACTCTGTTTAGTAATTCAATCACCGAGCAGCCGACTGTCCCAGTCATTTTCCCTAGAGTGGTTTCTGAGGTAATGAATAGATGGTCGCTTCAGACTCCGTTAGAGGAAGAGGTGAGATCTATTTTGTTCTCCTTTAATTATGAGAAATCCCCTGGGCCGGATGGTTTTACCTCAGAATTCTTCAAAAAAAATTGGGGAGATTTGAAAGACCTAGTAATGGAATGTGTAAGGCAATTCTTCAAAGGCAAGCCTTTGTTGAAGTCCTCTAATCATACTTTCATCACGCTTGTTCCTAAAACAAACACGCCCTCAGATATGTCTGATTTCAGACCTATTTCATAATTTACAAGCTAATGACAAAAATCTTAGCAGATAAGATCAGTAAGGTCTCTAGTGAACTAATCTTCCCAAATCAAGCATCTTTCATTCAGAGTAGGCTCCTCTCGGATAATATCATTCTAACTGATGAGATGGTTCATGGCTTTGGGAGAAAGGGAACTTCCAAAAGATGTTGTTTGAGTATATAGACCTTAAAAAAACCTTTGACAGAGTCAGGTGGGAGATTATAATTGACACTCTTGAAGCGTATGGATTTTCTCCTGTATTATGCAAAATGATTTGGAATTGCATATCCTCTGCTTCATTCTCAGTATTGGTGGAAGGAACTCCAACTCTTCCCTTCAAAAGTCAGAGAGGGATTAAGCAGGGTGATTCTCTATCCCCCATCTTATTTGACATGGTTATGGACGTTTTAGGTAGATTGATACAAAATGAAGTGAGGAACAAAATGATAGACACCTATCAGGTTAATGGTGTTATTTATATCTCACCTTATGTATGAAGTTGCAGATGATGTCATCATTTTCTCAAAGGCAAATCCAAAATCGCTTAATGCAATTAAGGCACTGCTTGAGAAATTCTCGTTGTTTTCAGGATAGGAAGTAAACGCGAACAAGAGCTCCTCCACTTTCTTGAAAGTATGTGCAGAAGACCAATCTTTTCATGATATCTTAGGATATGCTGTTAAAAGTCTACCCATATCATACCTGACTACCAATCACGGAAAAGAAGAAATCGTTTGGACAATGTTGGAAACTAATCCAGTCAATAGAGACGCTTTTAGCAGGATGAAGTGAGAAATATCTTTCCTATGGAGGAAGAATACAACTAATTAATTGAATAATAGCTGAAAAGTATACCTATTGGGCACAAAACATGGCTATCCCTAATTCTGTTGCTAAGAAGGTGAGAATGCTAGCCTATAAATTTATATGGGATGGAAGAAAAGGGATCCTATGACCCTTCCCAAGACGGAAGGGGGTCTAGGGGTTAGAGACTTTCCTATTATCACTATTGCAACCAACATTAAAAGAGTCTCAAAGTACTGAGATAAGAGTGATTCTATTTTGGTAAAATAGATCCAAGATAGGTATATTACTATATTAAGGGGAAGACACTTAGAGATATTCAAATCAAACTTACTGTGGTTTCACATTTTTGGAAAGCTTTCATCTCAGAAAGGAATCTAGTAGATAAATCTTTGGATTGTAGGGTCAATACTCAATAGTACGACTGTGTGGAGATCTGATGCTCTTATAAGGAAGTTGAGAGGAATGGTGGAAAGTATTAGATAGAAGTCATAAAGACGTGCTAATCAATGGAATTTGGTCGAATATGCCAACAAAATTCTCTATTCTCCTATGGAGGGTGACATGAGAGTTACAAAGGATACATATTGCTGAGATTTGCAGCATCCCATTCCCTTAGCCTTCGGAATCCCTCAGCTATCCACCAGAAGGACAATTTGGAATTCCATTCCCCACTTAATTCTCCAAAGTATAATGAACAATTTGGTGGGCATGTGACCAGATTCTCTCAACTATCTAGTGCTTTGCAACTTTTTTTCATATAAGTTATATATTCACTTGCCTTTTCAAATTATATTGAAAATCTTTGAGATTTTTTGGTTAAATTTATTTTATGACTACAATTAAATCTCCTTTAAGTTAATTTAGGAACTTTAGGCTAATATGTCCTACACCAATAAAATTATTATTTAAATATTGTCTTCTTTAAAGTCTACTGAAGATCCAATTATTTAATAAAATTAGAACTTAATTAATTATCGTTTGTTAAGAGGAAAGTGTCTGCTTAACTCAAGGAAAAATTGTAATAACGATTTTTATTTTTTTCTGCAGTCCGGTTCATCCAATCACAAATGTGGTTCCTTTGAGTCTTGTACTCTTCGTATCCCTTGTTAAAGAGGCATTTGAAGACTGGGTCAGTACTCAGTAGTACACACTGCAGCACTACACACATTATAAAAAGAGCTGCTATTCACTTTGATTATTTGATGCTATTGACTTAATTTTATCTTTCGGTTTTGAGAATAAAATTTTCAGTGACATTTTTCCCATTCTTCAACAGAAAAGATTGCTCAATGATAGGGTGATAAATAACACACCAGTTGATGTTTTGCAAAATGAAAAATGGGAAAGCATTCCTTGGAGAAAGCTCCAAGTTGGTGACATTATTAAGGTAAGGGATAATGAACTTATTGTTATATAGAAATTGCATATGCTATAATTCATGTTTTCTTTCTATGTCAACAAAATCAGATGTTTTTCTTTAAATATATTAGAACTTTCATGGATATGTAATCAAACCTTGTAAGCCTCGGTCGATGTATCTTATGCTGTCTGATTGTCTTTTAGAAGTCAGAACAAGAAAGAGTACCTTTTCTTTAAATTTCTTAAACAATGGTTATGTTTTACATGAGCCGAGAAATACAGATTTTTATTCTTCCATCTTTGTCCACCTTTGCCAACCTACTTAATTTTTAACTTTCTTGTATTTTAAGTCCCAACATTACCAATCTTCCTACATTGACAAATGTTGAAATGTTTACACAATTTATTCTCTCGTGATGATGAGCATCTCCATGATACTGTAATTTTCAATAAAGCTTCTAGGAAATCCTTTTCCTTTATGATATGCTAAGTGGTATTTTTGTTTTGTCATCTAGGTTAGGCAGGATGGGTTTTTTCCTGCTGATTTACTTTTTCTTGCCAGTACAAATCCAGATGGTATATGCTACATTGAGGTGATGTCTTCTTTTTAGATGATTAGTTAGTTGTCATCTTTGTTTAAAAAATCCAGTATTCATAGGTTCATTTCTGGCTTATTCTTCAATCTTGACTGACAACTAAAACATTCACACTTTCACAGACATCAAATTTAGACGGCGAGACAAATTTGAAAATTAGAAAAGCACTGGAAAGGACTTGGGATTATTTGCTTCCAGAGAAAGCAGCTGAGTTTAAAGGTTTTATAACTTTTATCTACTTTTCTGTATCTAATGTGGCTCAATGGCTGCAGATAATATTTTTTTAATGTTTTTGTAAATAGTGCATCACATCTTCAAAACTAATATGATAAATAATTGCAATTCACAGAGAAAGTAGCTGTAACTTATTTTACATAGTTAATGGCAATTGCATAATCTATAGTTCTGTACATGATACTTTATTATTTATGTTTGACAGCACCAAATTATTATATAATGTTGCACGCATTTTTATTCTTGTTCTTGGTATTTTATCTCGACATTATATTTCTTCTTGTGCAGGGGAAATAGAATGTGAACAGCCAAACAATTCTTTGTATACATTTACTGGCAATCTCCTTATTCAAAACCAAACTTTGCCTCTTTCACCGAATCAACTTTTATTGAGGGTGCGCTAATTATCATCTTTGTTACTTATGTAACCATTTTGTTATGTGCATTTATGAGTTATGATAAAAAAAACTCGTGTTTCGTTTTGCCTATTGTTATAATGTAATATAGTTTTCACATCCCTAAAACTTATGCACAGGGATGCAGTCTACGGAATACTGAATACATAGTAGGGAGTGTTATATTTACTGGTCATGAAACGAAGGTGGGTTATGCTTTATTTTTATCCCCATTGACGATTTCTTTGCAATTTGAACGTTAAATTTTAAATTCCCTACAATTCGCCTTTTGCAGGTTATGATGAATGCAATGAATGTCCCTTCCAAGAGAAGTACTTTAGAAAGAAAACTTGACAAACTTATACTTACACTTTTTGGTGTTCTCTTCTTTATGTGTGTTATTGGGGCTATTGGAAGGTGTGATTTTTTCTTTATTTTAAATATGTTCTGTAATTTTTTTTGAAAGATTTTTCCGCGTTAAGTTTTGACTAGTCAACTTGCAAATGAGGAAAATGATCTTAAATAAATATTTTTTAATTATGTTTTACAAAAAATGCATTACCCCCTGATCTGAAGAGGGTAGTGGTTATAAGAGACCAAGGTTCCGGGTGCGCGCGCATATGCGATGATGCGCCCCCAGAGGGAGATGCGCCAGGCGCATCTCCCTTAGCTGGACCCGGGTCGGATCCGGGTAAAATCCGACCCGGATCCAGACCTGTTTTAAGTTATTTAAATAACTTAAAACAGTGTTTTGTTTTTATTTTAAAAAAAAAGGCAAAAAAAAATTATTTTAAGACCTTATAAATTTTTAGCATAAAAATTTATACATTGGTTCATGAAAAGAGTTATATTATTTTTAATATAAGCTCCTCCCACTCTTTAGACTTCATATTTGTTTTAGACAAAATGAATCTTTATTTATAGACCAACCTTCTTTGTGTTTTTTGAATTCTATCGATGTGGGACTAAAAATGTGTGGTTAAATAAATTATTATTATAGAGTATTTTTTATGTTGTAGATGTATTAAAGAAGGCCCAGCCCAGCCCATTACGTTATTATTTTTTAAAAGCCTCTTGGGTTATTTATTATATTCTTTTTATAAAAGCCTCTCTTTTATAAGTTTAAAGAAACCCTAGCCATTTATAGAGCTATATTATTACGAAAATACCCCTAAATGATTAACCAGTTTTTAAACCTTGGTGTTACAATGAATTATAGGATGTTATAATAATTAATAAATAGATGTATTATAATAATTTTTCTATCCAATATATTTTTAACTAAAAAATTTAATTAATATAATTTAGATATATAAAAAAATATTAATTTCCTATAGTTTTATAAATATTTACGAAAATGCCACTGGCGCATCTGAGCGCATATGCACGCATATGCACGCATATGCTCAGATGCTCCAGGCGGCGGCGCATCGCGCAGAGGCGCATCCGGAACCTTGTAAGAGACAACAAGATATGTTTTGAGGTCAAGGTCAAACCCCCTGATCTCGGTTTGGCTGAGACAAATGCTATGAGATAAATATCTAATGAAATTTCAACCTTATCAAAAAAAATGTATTACCATGAAAGCAATATTTTGAAATTTTGCATATACATTATACGCAAGTTTGCGTAACCTTTGCAAACCTGCACATCAACCCACTTAACCATTAGGCCACTTACTATTTTACCAATCCAACGACCCATTAACCCAATTTTTCCAAGCCAACCAGCCACACTTATAACCAACCTACCCACTAACCCACCAGCCCATTACCCCATTGGCCCACCTACTATCCTACCAATCCAACAACCCATTAGCCCGATTTTTCCAAGCTAATCAGCCACACTTATAACCAACCTTACCTTACCTAACACAACTGAAATTATCTACCTATCACCCTGCACTTCCCCTCTTTCCCCCTACTGATCCTAGTAAGGGCTGGCCAAATGATAGTAGATTTAGGAGTAAGTTTAAGAAGAGAAAATATAAGAAGTCTCCCTCCTCTAAAGGTGTCCAGCTCCTCCCCCCAAGGATAGGAGGCTGGTCAAAGCTTTTGGTCTTGGAAAATCTTCCAAATTAACTAAGGCGAAGGAGGCTTTGACAAGGCAAGAAAGAAGGGATACGAGAAACCTAGTCGGAGGATGGTCTCCAAGTCAATTAGCCGATGCAGTCCCCAAGGTGATGACTGCATCGGGCTGGAAGTAAGTTCCCTACAATCCCACAAATCAGAGTCCCCCCTCCTATGGATCTAACTGTGTGGACTGTGGAATGTCAGGGGGCTTAACCATTCAACTAGGCAACTTGAGATTAGAAAACTGCTTGGGATTCTAAATTCTGAAATATTTAGTCTCCTGGAAACAGAGATCAGACCTGAAAATTTTGAGGAAATCTCTAGAAAATTGGAGATGTTTGAAATTGTGTCTCGAATAGTTCTCTCCTCACCTAATTCACCAGATGCCACATGGGTATGGTGGAGGAGAGACATATGGAAAGGAATGGTCTTAGTATCCCATGGGCAACTCCTACACTTAAGGATGAATAATGATGGAGGTTTCTCTTTTCTCCTCACTGTGGTATATGCTTCTAAGAGTCGAGATGAAAGGAAGTTATTATGGGAGACCTTGATAGGAATCAGTAACTCCATCAAGGCATCAACATCCTTTCACAGGTAGAAAAAGCACCAAACCTTTTAGGTTATATAACTCCTGGCTTGAAGAGGACTCCTGTGAGATAGTAAAGGAAGAATTAAAGAAAATCATCAGAGGAACATGCCTATTCAGACTACAACATAGGTTAAAAGAAGCAAAAACCAGAATCAAACAATGGGCAGCAGGAAAAGGTAATCTGCAAAAAAGGTCCAAGAAACTAGGAAGAAATTAGATACTATAATCTCTGCCCTACAAAGAGACCCAAATTCAACCCAACTTCAGTCAAAAAGTGTAGAATTAAAGAAGGACCTCAAAATCCTACTCCTTAGAGAAGAAGTAGACCTAAAACAAAGGAGTAAGATTACTAAGATATCCTGACTAAAGGAAGGGGACAAAAACACCAGGTTTTTCAGTATAGCCACAATGCAAAGGAAAGCAAAAAATTCCACACTTAAAGTATTGAACAGTAAGGGAATCAGAATGTTATAAGAACCTAACTAGAAAGCAATAGCTTGACTTATTTCAAGAACCTATTTAAAAAATGAAACTCCCCACACCTAGACATCCCAACTATCATCCCAAGGGTAGTAACCACTGAAATGAATGACTGGCTAATCCAGTCACCCCTGAGGAAGAGGTTAGGAGGTATTATTTGTTTTTAACACAAACAAGTCACCTGGACCTGATGGTTTTACATCATAATTCTTAAAAAAATTCTGTAATGAACTAAAAAAGAACATAATGGACTGTGTAGCCCAATTCTTCAAATGGAAGTCACTCCTAAGGGAAGCAAACCACACCTTTCTTACTCTTATTCCCAAAACAAACACAACAACAGATATGACAGATTTTAAATCAATATCTTGTGTAAATTTAATATACAAGCTAATGACCAAAATTCTCACAAACATGATAAACAAAGTCCTACCACAACTCACATCACCAAATCAGATAACACACTATTAGCAAATGAGATGCTCTATGGTTATGGCAGGAAAAGAACACCAAAAAGATGTTGCTTAAGGCATATGTTCCCCCTCCCCCCACCTATTCAAGATGGTATGGAACTGTATCTCAACAACATCCTTCTCAATACCATGGTTTGAGTTGCGCCATAGCACGTAGCGCCGGCTACCCGCGCTATGGGGCTATAGCGTGCTATAGCGCCTTCACAACGCCAAGTGTATTTTTAATTTTTTTAAAATACCACACTTAATATACCATGTATTATGCAATTAATATTTAATATATTATAAATTAATAGTCAATACCATACTTAACTAAAGAGTAGTGATCAGTGAAATCATTAATTTTAGAATTGAAAATATTCTGGGGAGAAATCGTGAGAAATGGGGAGAAATAGGCCCACTACTCATAGCGCGGGTAGATAGTGCTGGCTACCCGCGCTATGGGGTATATAGCGTGCTATAGCGCACGCAACTCAAACTATGCTCAATCAAGCTTGTTCATGCGACGCCTAGGCGTCGCATATGCCACCATGCGCTCCAGCACATGTAGGCGTTTGCCTTCATGCGCTGGAGCGGGTTAGGCGGGTCCGGGTCGGATCTGTTTTAATAGGTCTAACCCAATAGGTCTGTTTTATTATTTTTTTTAATTTTTTTTTAATTTTTTTTTAATTTTTTTTTAATTTTTTTTTAATTTTTTTTTAATTTTTTTTTAATTTTTTTTTTAATTTAAATATAAGGCCCAACCACCCATTTAAATAAGAGGTTGAGGGTTTTAAAAAACCCTAACCTCTTTTCTTTCTTGTTTCTTGCATCTTTTTAACCCTAAATTCATAGAAGTCATATAATCTATGTATTTACATTTTAAATTTTAGATTAATAGGTCTATTACTTTGTATTAGTAATTTCAGGTTTTAAAATTTATGTATATATTTTTTTAAAATTACCCATATTTTTTAGCAAATGTATATAAGTTCAGGGTAAATTTGCAAAATTTACCCTATTTTCAGGCGACCGCCTAGGCGTCGCCTGAAGCGCCTAGGCGACCATGCGGTCATGGCCATCGCATGACCGCATGGTCGCCTAAAAAACCTTGTGCTCAATACTAGTCGAAGGCACCCCCACCTCTCCTTTCAGGAATCAAAGAGGGATAAGATCAGGTGGCCCCCTCTCCCCAATATTATTTAACATAGTCATGGATGTCCTAAGCAGATTGATAGAAAGAGAGGTAGAGGCAAAAAAACTAGACACCTATAAAGTCAATGGAACAACCTCCATATCACAACTAATCTATGCAGATGACATTTTAATCTTCTCTAAAGCAAACAACAAATCACTAAATACAATAAAAAGAACCCTAGAGAAATTTTTCTCCTCCTCTAGATTAGAAACAAATGCCACAAAGAGCACAATAACTTTATCCAAGGTCTGTGCGGAAGACCAAAGACTTAAGGGTATACCGGGCTTCCCCTCTAAAGTCTTACCACTAACCTACCTAGGACTTCCAATAATAGGAAAGAAGAAATCCTTCAACCAATGTTGGAAGTTAATCCAGCCCATAGAGAACATGCTAGCCAAGTGGAGGGGAAAATACCTCTCCTATAGAGGTAGAATTCAATTAGTACACTAGATAATAGCGGGGAAATACACCTATTGGGCCCAAGGCACAACCCTACCAGAATCAGTAATAAATAAGGTTAAGAGATTAGCCTACAATTTTATATGGGATGGGAGAAAAGGAATCCCATGGAAACAAATGATCTTATCAAATGCAGAAGGGGGCCTAGGAGTAAGGAATTTAGATGTCATAGTGTCATCCATAAATATCAAAAGAATCGCTAATTTTTAGACAAAATCAGACTCAATAGTCAATACTATGCGCATGAATCCAGGAGAGGTACATAAAAGGAAGGGCCCTTAGAAACATCCATATCCAAAGCTCCCATAGACTCCTAAAGGCAGGGCCACTAATTGAGTGTGGTCCAAATTATGTTGCTTATATAGACTCCCATGGAAAAATGGAACCCTGGGTGAGAAGGTTAGCCTATAGATTTATATGGGACGGAAGGAAAGGGATCCCTTGGACCCAAAGAAGGGGGTCTAGGGGTTAGAGACCTACCTATTATCACCACTACAACCAATATTAAAAGAACTTCAAAGTATTGGGATAGGAGTGACTCTATTCTGGTAAAATGGATCCAAGATAGGTATATTAAAGGAAATACGCTTAACGATATACAAATCAGACTTACTGTGGATTTACATTTTTGGAAAGTTTGTCTCAGAAAGAAACCTAGTAGATAAATGTTTGGATTGTAGGGTCAATAGTACGATTGTGTGGAGATCTGGTACTCCGATAAGCAAGTTGAGGGGAATGGTGGAAAATATTAGAATAGAAAGCATAAGGATATATTAGCTGAGAGAATTTGGTCGAATACAAGAAGAGCTGTTGTCACCCTTTGGAGACATCTATGATGGAAGTATGAGAGACCAACCTCCTGAGGCAGCGTATCTAGTTACTGTATAACTAGACTACATAGCTAATGGGAGAGAGTCAATGAGCTTCTTGCTCATTTCTTTTTACTTCTGTTTTATTTCTATACTCTATTTTTGTAAACTGGGCAATAGCCTTATTTTTTAATGAAATTTAATTGCTTCAAAAAAAAAGAGAAAAAAGAAAAATGGAACCCAGAATAAAAAAATTGGCAAATATAGCTGAGGAGCTTAGAGACAAAGGTCACAGAGACAATCTACCAGAAGGAATTTGGCCCAACAAGTCCACAAAATTTTCAATCCTTTTATGGAGAATAAAATGGGGTCACATGAATACCTTCATTAGACTCAATGGATGGGGCATACGGAAAACCTTTGTCTTTTTATCTTTTTATCATTTTCGTATTTTTATCTTTAATCAGGACATCATCTTTCATTATATAATGAAAACCTTTAACTACGAAAAAAAATGTAAGCATCACCTTTTTTTTATAATGAAAAATTTTAATTCTATCAAAAAAAATATTTTTCTTGTATTATAATGTGAATTTATATATTTTGGTTTTAACGTTCCTTCTTTTCTTTTTAATAAACAGTGGAATATTTATCAATGTTAATGAGACCTATTTAGCTCTCAATGGACGTGTTGAACAGCAGTTTAATCCTAACAACAGATTTGTGGTAGGTATTCTACGTTACTCATATACTATTATACAAATATTTTACAAAAAATAACATTTTGCAGGTTGCTATTCTGACGATGTTTACATTGTTGACATTGTATTCAACCATCATTCCTATTTCTCTCTATGTTTCGATTGAGGTAAATTATTATATTTACTTTGCATTAGATTGTATGTAGTAATGTTATATGTTTATATATTAATTATAATCTAATAAACTACCGTTTCACAGATGATAAAATTTATTCAGTCTACTCAATTTATCAACAAAGACTTACATATGTATCATATTGAAACTGACACCCCTGCGCTAGCACGCACATCTAATCTGAACGAGGAGCTTGGTCAAGTAATGATGAAATTAATTGAATTGAATTTTACTTTTACTTTTCTTTTTTGTATTTTTTCACTAAATGGGCATGTAGAGGTTTAGCATTATTTTAGCCATATTTTTGGTTTAATAGATATAGGTGGATTAAGAAAAAGATCTTCATCGGAACAGTTTATGATAATCCTTTGGTAAGTGCAATGAACCAATGTGGACTTGTAGAATTTTGCGTGGGTATGAAAGGGAATGAGATTTTAGAGATCTCTCGTAATACCTTTTTTTAATCAGACAAATTTTCATTAAAATAATGAGGGGCAATGTCCGAATTACAAAGGTTGGAGGGAAAAAAAAGATGAAGAAAGGAGATGGGTTTTTTGACCCATCGACACTTTCCAATTGGCTATGCTATCTAGTATCTAGTAGTGATCGACTAGATAGACTGCCTCGGGAGGTTGGTCTCCCATATTTGAAGTGTAATCTCCTCCAAAGGGTGACAAAAACTTTTCCCATGACATTCTGGTCTGAAGGAGAGAGTGAGAGACGATGTCCTTGATGACTACCCTCTTTGATACATGAGCAAAATGTAAATTAGTTATTTTGCTCATTTGTAGGTTCATGACTTCATGTCTTCATCTTATGTAAGCTTTTTAAAATATTTGATTTTAACCGAAGTAACTTTGAGACAGGTAGAATATATATTTTCCGACAAAACTGGAACTTTGACAAGAAATCTAATGGAATTTTTCAAGTGTTCAATTGATGGGGAAATGTATGGAACTGGTGTCACGGAAATAGAAAGAGGAGCAGCTACGAGGGATGGATTGAATATTGCCGAGGTACTTTCCAAGAAAATCATTAATTAACCAATGATTAGATGATAAATTCTTTTAATCTTGTCATTTTTCTTAAGACAAAACCGTCATCCACCGCAATCCACGAAAAGGGTTTTAACTTTGATGATCCTAAGATTATGCGTGGTGCGTGGAGAAATGAGCACAATCCTTCTGCTTGTAAGGTAGTTCTGCTTCCAGATTAAAGTTATATATTTTTGGGTATATCGAAATTCTCAAATTCTTTTTTCCTTTAGTTTTTATTGATGATATTATTTGAAGGTCTGTTGATGACAGATTCAGTGGAGGAGAAGAAGAAATTCACTGATTCCACAGATTGGAAAATTCCAGATCTGCTTTATTTTTAGTGGACCACCACTGCTAACTAACTAACTAACTAACTAACTTTATTGGAAATAACTAACTAACGACTAATTGAACTGTGGTTATTCTTTACACTGATAAAATAAATTTTTTAATGATAACTAACTAATTTTCATTTTTCATCAAGAAACAACCAGAAAGCTAACAGTGGCAAAATCTCAACCATACTTATACTAATACTATACTATATTAAGTATAATTATACTATACTCAGGTCTATATCATGTGTTAACATGATATATAAGTTATTATCCAAATTGTTAGCAGACAGAATGTCCAAGGTAATCACAAAACTGATCTCCTCAGTCACCACACCAGACAACTTTTATTCAGGGAAGGCTAATTAATGAAATAGTGATAACAAACAATCGGTAAATGAGATGGTACATGGTTTTGGGAGAATCAGGACACATTATATTTTCGGGATCCACTATTGACTATCTTCGTTTCTCTTTGATGTTGTCATGGATGTTCTCTCTTAAGCTTTTTCATGCGACCATGCGCTCCAGCGCATGTAGGCGTTTGCCTTCATGCGCTGGAGCGGGTTATTTAAGGCCATTTAAGGCCTATTTAAATGACTTAAGTCATTTAAATAAGAGAGTGAGGGTTTTAAAAACCCTAATTCCTCTTTTCTCTCTTGTTTCTTCCCCTTTTCTTTCCTTCCCTCCCACCTTTGAACCCTAAACCCTAGATTTTCAGATCATCTCCCCACCCATTTTCTCCGGCCATCTTCAAGGGATACTCCGGCGACCTCCAGGCGTGCTCCGGCGACCTCCAGGCAGCTCCGGCCATGTCGACCTCGCCCCCGGCGACCTCCGGCCATATTTTCAGACGAGCGCCTAGGCGTCGCCTAGGGCGCCTAGACGGCCATGCAGTCATGGCCATCGCATGACCGCATGAACGTCTGAAAGAGCTTGTTCTCTCTAGGCTCATCCAAAACAAAATTGCACAAAAACAATATGACACATATTAGATGAATGGATCCACCTCCATCTCACATCTAATGTTTGCAGATGATGTGTTGCTCTTTCCTAAAGTAAACAAGAAATCATTAGAGACAATTAACAGAATTTTAGAGACATTCAATGCTTTCTCTGGATTTGAAATAAACAGAAGGAAAAGATCGATGACCAACTCATAAATATATTAGGGTTCCATGAAATGCAATTATCCATCATGTACTTAGGTCTCCCTATCACAGTGAAGAAGAAGCCACATAGCCAATGTTGGAAATTAATACAACTCAGAGAAAAACTTCTAACCAAATAGAGGGGGAAGTACTAATCTTATGGGATAGAATTCAGATGGTAAACTGGATAGTGGCTGGAATCTATACATACTGGGCTCAGGGAACTACTCTGCCTTACAGAAGCCTTCCAATAATGCAAAAAACATGCACCATGCTGGGGACTACATTAGAATATTCTAGGCAGCACAACATGGCACGTATAGGAAGAAAGGAATAGAAGGTTAAGAAACCATACACACATGCCGCCATAGGTACTCACTAAAGAATATATAAAAGATTCAAGCTTGTCTTTCAAGCGAGAACTCCATAAGAAGGATAGCACAACAACAGAAATACAAATACTAAATTTGTGGGAGGCTTCACTTCTGCGATAAATTTCCTAGGTTCACAAACTTGGAAAATTACTATATATAAGCAGAGCCGATGGGCATGCCCATCACTCACACTATCTTTACTTTTATTTTTCAATGTATTTCTTATTTTTACTTCCTAAAATAGATTATAAGCACAGGACTAGTAACTAGCTAAGGGACCAAGGGGTTCATGCCAAAGAATTAATGAGAGAATTTCTCAATATCTTATCTTCACTTTGATAATTCCTACTTTAATGGAATATTTATCTCGAGCATGTTTATATTCTGGAGGGGCTCAAACTGTTGGAGGCTTCTCTGGACTCTTTTGGGATCAATTACCTGGCACATATGGTAGGAAAGGAATAAGAGGTGGCAACTCCAGTAAAAATTTATTATTGTGAATCCCCCCCTTAATTCCTTGGCAAGACCCTTGGTCCCTTAGTTAGTTACGAGTCTTTTCTAATAGTAATTTATTGTAAATATAAAGTATAGTAATCAGATATTTGTATGCGCTCACATAGGTTTTTCTTTTGTTAAAGTCATATAATGTTAAGTGCGATAAGATTCCTAGTTTATCTCAATCATTTGTATCTGGGGCGCTGTTAGTTTCTTATAATCCTTATAGATTTATGAAGAAGTTAAAAACGTAATGTGGTATTACCACTCACATTTTGCTTATTTTATTTAGGAATTCTTCAGATGCCTTGCGATATGCCATACTGTACTACCAGAAGGTGATTTATCCCCTGAAAAGATAATTTATCAGGCTGCATCACCAGATGAAGCTGCATTGGTCACTGCTGCAAAAAACTTTGGATTCTTCTTTTATAGGTACATATCAAATCTCTGTTTTTTTGAGTAAAACCATACTTGGCAATATATTGATTTTAACCAAAAAAGAGGTCCAAATGACAAGCTACCTGTCCTCAAGTCTCTAGACTTTGATGTACAAGCAAACAACAACTCTAGAGCCTACCAACAACAATTTATTGAATATTTACATTCTACGCTCTACACTAATTCTACCTACTTCCCCTGTGAACTCCTCGAGAACCGGTGATTGCTCCTGAACTGTTCCCGGGGGCTCGGAGTAGCTCTTGAACCACTCGAAAATTTCCTGCATACTCTGGTCCTGTTCTCCATTTTCACCCACGTCCTTGTGTTCTTCTCTCATCCTCCATGTGCTGCGCTCGGTTTTCAGTATCTTAGTTCACCGCCCACCTTTGAGCTGCCCTTCCCTCAATACTGTCCTCAAAGAACACCTTTGTCCACTGCCTTTCCTTCCGATCTTTAAAGTCACCCATAGTCCTATCTCCTACCTGTAACCCCTTTTGAAAACTGGCTCTCTTTCCTCACTCATTTTGGTGGCCCATCCCATATTTGTCTGGCTCTCTAATCTCACTCAAGACGAGTTTAGTGTTTACCATACCAACCTTTTGTAGGGGTTCCTTGCAACCTTCGCCAACTTTTCTTTTCCCACCCTTTTTTGGTGGCTCTCTGTCCTCACTTTTGGTGGCCCATTCCCTATTGTATGTGGTGGCACTCTATCCTCTCTAACTTTTGTTTCCAATCTGCCAAGCTCTCTGTTTCATTGTATAGAGATAGGATTGTACCTGCACCTGTTGGACCAACACTCATCTCTGTTGTATTCAAGGATAATGATATTTTTTGTTGTTCATCTTATTTTCCAGTTGCTAGTTTATTCACATTCTCAAGTATAATTACTTATTGTAGTTGAACTAGACACTTTTATTGAAACTACTGAATCTTAAATTTTAGTCATAACTTTTCTTTGTACTGTAAATTCTAACTTCACAAATCACAATATTGTTTTGAACTTGGATAAAACCTATGTGAAATTTATAATTTAGTAACAGTGTCTTTTTGTAAAATAAAATAGTGAATTAATGAGAGAGAACTACCCATAAAGGAGTGGGCAGGAACATTGTCCAACTCAAACCAGACTGCTCAGTGGTTTGCAAAACATGATTAGTATCTGTTGGACTCCACACAGACACATAGGTAGGTAATATAGTTTGGGGTTTATAGTGGACCCTACTATCTCATCTATTGACACATGGCTTTCTAATTTATTACCAAGATATTTAAATTTCAGTCTATTAAACATAGATTCAACCATAGTTCAAAAAAACGAAAAGCTCCACTTTATAGGAAGAGCTTTTTCTCTTTGGGAGCTTTAAGCGCACTTTAAAGTGCCAGGGGTATTTTAGTAATATTCTGTAAAAATACATATAATCCTATATAAATATTAAATACACATAAAACCTATAGAAAATTAAAAATACCTTATAAAAGTATAAAATCACATGTAATAAAACATTAAAGATTTAATTCATACAACTAAAATTAAATCCAACTAAAATCTGAAAGTGGGGTAAGAGTTTTTAATTTAATCAGAATAGAGGGGTAGAATAGGAAAAAGTATATTAGGTGAAAATATTATTAAATAATAGGGTAATTACCCAAACCCGCCCAATTACCCGCTTTAGGAAAAGCGCTCCTCCAAGAGAACTTCAGCGCGCTTTAAGCGGCGCTTTCAAAACTACGGATAAACATAACATATAATTGCAACTTTTTCAGTTCCTCGTGGGTTTGGATTCTTGTATCTTGACTATCTTCATGCTTCCTACACCTCTTCATCCATGTGTGCCAAATTACAGAACCTAGAAATCCATAAATAGTCTTTAGGTGGAGAGTTTCTTGTGATCTCCATCCTCTCAGAAATATTTGCCAATCTGAATTTTGGCCTGCCCAAAATATTAGTCAAAGTTGTCCTCTCCAATCTGTATAAGAGAGCGACGATGTTTTTTTTCACATTTTCTGTATCTGCATTTCCCTATATTTGTTATCTTGGGCACTGTCCGTCCCTTTTTTCAGAAATGAAAGCTTTAATTTATCAAAACAAACTTTATCTTCATTCAAAAAAATATCACCTTCTATAGTTCTGTGTTGTCAAATTGGTTAGGACATAGGACTTGATTTATAATTTTGCACTAAATTCTTAGTTTTTAACTGTTCGAACATGAAATTTGAAAGTACACAAATATGTAGAGATTTCTGTTCTTTTCATACTGCAGTCGGTTACTTTTCCTTGTTTGTCCACCGTCTAGTTTAATATTACTTGGAGCTTTTTAGTCATTGTTTTCTTTTACCTCTTGTAGACGAACTCCGACAATGATCATGGTTAGGGAATCACATATTGAAAAGATGGGGAAAATCCAAGATATTTCATATGAAATTTTAAATGTGTTGGAGTTTAACAGGTCAGAATGTTGTGCTCCTTTTTTTACCATTTGTTATTTTTAGTATGTTATCTTCTTTGTTTTTGACAAACTCCTATTTACACAAATCCAAATAGTACAAGGAAGCGCCAATCTGTTATTTGTCGTTATCCAAATGGAAGGCTTGTCCTTTATTGCAAGGTAAAAACTTTTAGTGGTAATAAAAAAGAATGAAAATTACTTTTTGCTGAAATTTATGTACACTTCACAGGGTGCTGATACTGTCATATATGAAAGACTGGTTGACGGAAATCATAATATAAAGAGGGTAACAAGGGAGCATTTGGAACAATTTGGTTCTTCTGGTTTGCGCACACTTTGTTTGGCCTACAAAGAGTTAAGCAATGAATTGTATGGAAGTTGGAATGAAAAATTTATCCAAGCCAAGTCCTCTTTACGTGATCGTGAAAAAAAGTTGGATGAGGTAAACCAAGCTTACTTTTTGTTCTTTAGTTGTTTGTAATTAATGGCTACAGGCTAAACAAAAGGAACAGATTCGGGTCCTTCAGGTTTACTATTTAGTTGTTAAAGAGTGCTTTAAGGGCACCAAAGCACCCTTGGATGGATGCTTTTCCAGTGCTTTTTTTAAGCAGGTAATCGAAGTATCAAACAGATTTGGGTCTGAATCTGTCTGATTACCTTATAACCTAAGTTATCCCCCTCTAAGCAGAAAACCCGACACTAGAACTGCCACTGGCCATCTCTCTTCCCCCAAACCCTAGAAAATGTCGCTGGCATCTTGCTTACTTTCCGGTCATTTTTTTGTCGGAAATCGCATGTTTTTGTTGCTGCATTCTCCTTGTTCTATTCCCCTCCCAATGTTTTTTGGCTTCCACAAATGATTATGCATATGCTTACACCTCCACTTCAAAGCTTAAAAACAGAATTGGTTGAGTTCTGATTAATGGTCAGGCTGGTCTGACTAATTATTGGAGAACATCTCATGGGGGCTTCCTATCTTTCCATATACCGAGGTGAATATTAATTCCAGTCCCTCAGTGTTGGTGTTTTTTAGGTGAATTAATTGGTGGTGGATGGGTCATTGACCAGGACCTGCACAGTCCATGTATTTTTTTCATTGATTTTGGTATTCCTTTACTGACTGAGTTCATTGATTTAACATTCTAATACATTTATTGTAGGTGGCAGAGCTCATAGAAAATGAACTTATACTGATTGGCTGCACAGCTATAGAAGATAAACTTCAAGAAGGTGTGCCTTCTTGCATAGAGACTCTTTCTAGAGCAGGAATAAAAATCTGGATGTTAACGGGGGATAAAATGGAGACAGCAATAAATATAGCCTACGGTAAAAATGATTTTTAGAACACTATAATTGTGGAAGTGTTTTAATTTATTTTCTTTAGGATATTAATTTTACTAGACATGAAGTTTCTCTTTTTTTGTTGTACAGCATGCAATTTGATCAATAATAGCATGAAGCAATTTACTATAAGTTCAGAAACTAATGCAATCAGGGCGATTGAGGACAGGGTATGTGGTATACATTAGCAACATTGTTTTAATATTTATTTCTAATTCCAAACATCATCCTGTGTTTTTCAAAATATTTTTACTTTAGACTATCTGATATGTAGTTCATGTCTAGGGAGATCAAGTTGAAATTGCACGATATGTTAGAGATTCGGTGAAACATGATCTTGAACGTTGCCTTCAGGAGGCTGAGAGATCACAGAAAGATATACCTAGGACAAAAATGGCTCTTATAATCGATGGGAAGTGTTTGATGTTTGCATTAGAATCAAATCTACGTGGAAAGCTTCTCAGATTGAGCTTGGATTGCAATTCAGTTGTTTGTTGCCGTGTTTCTCCATTACAGAAAGCTCAGGTAAACTCCAGATTGTTTATCTTGTATATGTATCGATCTTGAAGGTGATCAGCAGATTCTTCCATATCCTTTACATTGCTTCATGTGCCGGAGTTGACGACATCTCATCGTTTTTGTTCCATCTTTCCTTCCATAAGTACCAAATGATGACTTTTGTAGCCTTCTAGTGTTTGTAATTTGGAAATGATATAATAGATATAGAATAGAGGTGATATTCAGTCTCCATTTTTTGTGCTGCATCTCACTCTCTCTCAACATCCTCTTAGAGTATTTATTTCTAAAGAAGAGATGTGTAGGGGTTTCCAACTAGTGGCCCAGTTGCTTGATTCCAACTAATTGCTCTATTTTTGTCCTAGAGATGATAGGTAGCTGTAGTTAGTCACTCATTTAAATTCTGTTAGCAAGCTTCTTGTTTCTTAATGTAAATTAAAATATTTAAATTCGAAAAAAAAGTAATTTGTGACAGGATTTATATTCTTTCTTACAAGGTTACAAGCTTGGTTAAAAAAGGAGCGAAGAAAATTACATTAAGTATCGGAGATGGTGCAAACGATGTCAGCATGATTCAAGCTGCACATGTTGGTGTGGGCATAAGTGGGCTTGAAGGGATGCAAGCAGTGATGGCCAGTGATTTTTCTATTGCTCAGTTTTGTTTCCTTAGCGATTTACTTCTTGTGCATGGGAGATGGGCATACCTCAGATTGTGCAAGGTCAACTTTTCTTCCAAAGAGACTGTAAGCTTGCTCTTTGTTTTTGTATGTCAAACAAGTAATGACTTTTTTTTTGCACTCGTGCAGGTTATTACCTACTTTTTCTACAAGAATCTTACCTTTACATTGACACAGTTTTGGTTCACTTTCCAAACTGGGTTTTCTGGTCAAAGATTTTATGATGACTGGTTCCAATCATTATTTAATGTTATTTTCACAGCCTTGCCGGTTATCATTCTTGGGTTATTTGACAAGGTATGCATTGAATATTTTAAAAAAGTTATTTTTTGACTTTATTTTAACAGTTCATTAAATGATAGTCTCAACGCAACTAATTATTTATTTTTGCATTGCACCCTTTTTTAGAACGTATTGAGTTTTGTCAACATATTTTCTTGTTTCCTCTTTTGGTAGGATGTCAGTGCTTCACTCTCAAAAAGATATCCCGAACTTTACCTGGAAGGGATAAAAAATATGTTTTTCAAATGGAGAGTTGTGGGAGTGTGGGCCTTCTTTTCTGTTTATCAGTCACTAATCTTTTATTACTTTACTTCTGCGGCTAGTACAAATGGTCTCAATTCATCAGGAAAGATTTTTGGACTTTGGGATGTTAGCACAATGGCTTTCACATGTGTTGTTGTAACTGCCAATGTACGTCTTCTTATGGAATGCAATTCGGTCACAAGGTGGCATTATGTAAGTGTTGGAGGCAGCATTTTGTCATGGTTTGTATTTATCTTCATTTACTCTGGAATCATGACAACATTTGATCGACAGGTAAGTTTTACCATAAAACTTGTCAGGATTTTTTATAGAAATGACAGTTACTGACTTGCTGGTTATGTTTATAATCTATAAAAGAAATCTTAACCTCGTTTATTGCCTTACTGGTTATGTTTTATTGCAGGAAAATATATATTTTGTTATTTATGTGTTAATGAGCACGCTCTATTTCTATCTCACTTTGTTACTCGTTCCCATTGTGGCACTTCTAGGCGACTTCACATACAAAGGGTGAGTCCAGTAATTAAGTTAATTATTTCCATACTTGGTTATAATGTTTGGAAATATTATTGATACACCAAAACTGGTTTCAGACTTCAAAGATGGTTTTCACCATACGACTTTCAGATTGTTCAGGAAATTCACAGGCATGAACAAGACTACAGTAGACGAAATGAGTTGTTGGAAGTTACAAATCATCTAACACCTGATGAGGCTAGAAGCTATGCAATTTCACAGTTACCTCGGGAAAGGTCAAAACACACTGGATTTGCTTTTGATTCACCTGGATATGAGTCTTTTTTCGCCTCACAACATGGTATATTTGCACCACACAAGGCGTGGGACGTTGCACGTAGAGCCAGCACGAGAACAAATATAACAAATTCTTGAATATTTTTATTTTTGTTTTAGTTTATAGACAATAACATTTTTCATGTAGGCTACACTTGTTAAGCCTTGATTAGATCTGTAAAAAAAGATGATCAAAATGAACGTCGTCCCAAAAATATACATAACCTGCATGGATGATTTTTATGTACAGAATCAACGCAGTTGTGTAATTTTGACATTCTTTTATGCAAATTCAATTATGGTTTATATTTTGTAGAATCCAAATGCTATGGATTGGGTAAAAAATATTGTTGCAAAGTTATAATTGACAATACAAAAAATACGACAAAAACCAAAACTGCTGCCTTAAATTACATAATGATAATCACATGTTAGAGCAAAGCTGCTTTCCTCTTTGATGTTTTAGATCTCTTCTTCTTTTGTGCCCAATTAGGACCATAAATAGCCAATTGTGTTCGACCAAACCGTCTGTCTGCTATCTGTAATGCATTTTTTTGTTATACACATGCTGCTATTGATAAATGATCAAAGAAATTGGATAGAGATAGTGCACACATACTTTGACGAGGTGACCACATGAATCTGGCATCATAGTTCTCATGGGATACTCCACAAGCTATATGTTAAAGAAAACAAACAAAAAAAATACATATTACAATTGGCAAGGAAAAATGTTCTTACAGATTTCTCTTCCACGGTAAAATTAGTAACAAGAAAAGAAATTGCACTGACAATGAAAGTATTTTCTCCAACCAATGGTGATTTTTCAAGTTGACACATCAAGATGCTGTAGTCGACCACAGTGTAAGGAGGGGTAACGCTGATATAATCAAATGATCCATCTCCACCTGGTCAAAATGTTCATATATAATATCAATGAAGCATCCCGAATGTAGATGATTTATCTCACATACGAGTTTGTATCAGATTCTCCGAATATATATTATTAGTGTTACCCAATGAATTCTCGGTATTTTGTAAGAAATTCTCTACGGGTATCATATGTATGGATGAAACATCCAGAAACCCAGTCCACTGCAAATTTGGCCTAAGAACTTCTGAAACAACCCAAGGATCCATCTCAACAAAATGTGCCTATAAACAAAAAAAATCATGAACAAATCAGAACAAAAAATGTGAAGAATGATATTCGGCACATTTTATGTATTCATATTGTTCTGACTTGAGCAAAATCCATGAAATAAATTTGTTAGTTTGGGTCAAATGTGATTTCTTCTTACTTAAGAGTTAAGAGAATGAAATCTGTTGTAACTCAAATACCTAATTACCATGAAAGTGGACTAAATAAGTTATAAATATTTACTATAACCATTTCACCATCATTCATCAATTTATCGTAGTTTTGGGAATTTGTATGTTATAATTACCTCTGTGCAACCCCGGCTTAAAGCTTCGATCCCAACCGATCCAGTACCGCTGTAAAGGTCTAACCAACGACCTGGTCTAAGTGAAGCTGGGCAGCCACCAGCAACCTTGATGTTATCAATCAAGTAACAAGTTTAGAGATAAAAAGAAAATAAGTTGATGGGTGCAAATAAAATACCTGCATGATGTCAAATGCCGCACCTCTTACAAGTTCCATCATTGGACGGACATCCATACCTTTTGGTGATAGCAAATTCTTCCTGCGAACCTTTCCTCCTAGAACCTAACGAAAACATTTACTGCTCAATTTTATCTATAAATGTATAGCTTTTAGGATTTAGGTTTTTTGAAGTTTGTTAAAAACTAAAAACAAAGGAGGAGGAAGGAGCAACTGATGAAAAATTACATGAAGAAGTCTATGTGTTGTGCGAGGTGGTTTTGGCTTCTCAGGCGGAACCACATCTGCTTCCTTTCTTCTCCGTCCCACTTCATCTCTCCTTCCCTTCCTTGACTTCCTTCCAAACTGCAAAACGCAAACGCAAACGCAAACCCAATTCGTATTTTTTATTTTATTTTGAAAGAATCAGAAAGAATCAACAGAAAAAAATCGATACCCGTTTGGACGAAGTGGATCCGAATTCCGATGGATCAAGGCCGTAGCTTTCCAGCACCTCCCGTTTCCTCTCTTCCTCTCCAATCGCATCTGCGAGACTCGGGGTGGAGTGATTCCCCGTGGCAGAGCAGTGAAGAATGCGAGCGTGGAGTTGAGTAGAAAAGAAAGGAAGTTGGGGAGGTGGATGAACATTGATGTCATAACGGAGACGGCGAACATACGGTGAAACTTGAAAACAGGGAGGAGATAAAGAGGAAGACATTGTTATTTTCCTTCGTTTCACTTTTCTCTCGCCGTCTCAGTTTCTCCTCCTTACCAAATCTCGATGATGTCTGAATTTCTGATTGGGTGAAAAGGACGTAATTGTGAACAACTACAATCCAAGGGCTAAATGAATATTTCCCTTTTCCCTCCCAAAGAAAAACCCATCATCATCATCAAAAGATGAAACTAAAAAATTGTACTCCTTAAATCTTAAGAACTACATACATACAAATTACAACTGAACTGAACTGCAATGTTCATATGATTCTCGAATCACATCCAAGTTCATGACCTGATCTGAACTAGTATGTGAGATGAACATGGAGGTATGTAGTAATAACTAACTAAACTACAGAAGAAAGCTAAACCTGAAGAACCTGGCAGTGAACAATGTGGGTCTTCAACCAGGTTCCACCGGAAATGGTCGACCACAGATTGGTCACAAAAGTCTTGAGCTGACCTTTTCCGGCAACAATCTCCCATCTGTCCGTTTCCAAAACATCCACAAGGCTGATGCTCATGTTGTTGCGCACAATGCACAACTTCCCATTGAGACAAACAAGGGCCGCCGCCTCTAATGCCCGAGAGTTACCCAGGTGGAATCTGCTGTCGGCGAACCTGTTCCATGAATCTGTGGCGTCGTCGTAGACTCTCACTTTGCATCCATCTCTACAATCCAATGCGTAGAGTCTGCTATTGAGCGATAAACATGGATTCCGCCACCCGTTGATCAATTCGCTGTTGTTTATCGGAGACCAGGTATTGGTCTCCGGAGTGTATACTTCGCTCAATACCTGGCGATGGGAGCTGAGACCTTTTAGAAACCATTTGCCGTGGTACACAACTCCGATGAACGGAACCATTGACGAAGTCATTTCACTCACAAATGCCCATCTGTTTCTGTTGGGATCGTACACCTCCGCCGATCTCAAGGTTCTTTGAATTCCCTCACACTCCCCGCCGGCGACGTAGAGACAATTGTTCATAACACAGGATCCGAAGCAGTGGCGTTTGCGAAGCATGTCCGGAGCACGATGCCACTTATTCGTCCGTGCATTGTAAAAAACAACTCGCCTCATGGATCCTCGCAAAGGATCTTTTCCTCCGAAGAGATAAAGATTGGAACCACCGAGAACAGCACAACCGAAACCAAGCGCTTCTGAGTATTCGATCGGAACGGGAGGAAGCGGTTGCCATAGCTGATAGACAGGGTCAAAGGCGTGCCAAGAAATCTTACGATCCCGATCTCGTTTCAAGACATAGACCCATTCCTCCGCCATTCCCAATTTCTTTCGAAGCGAGTAGAAATAATTACCAGCCAGAAGTCGATTCCACCGCTTGCAAACGAGGCGGAGTTTTAGATGATCAAATCGAGGGATGCGAATAAGACATGCAATGGCAACATCATCGGGGAAACCAGGTAAAAGTGGAGGATGTGTTTTACATCTTTCCCGTCGGGAAGTCTTTTTCTTGGGAGCTTGCGGCTTGATGTCCGGTTGAAGGCAGAGTTTGGTCCCTGGCACAAATTTCCTAGCCCCAACCACAGTTTTCAATCCAGCATCTACTCTACAATAGCAAGAAACCGAATCCACCTATAGACGACAAAACAAAAACAAAAACAAAAACAAAATCAAAATCAAAATCAAATCCCCCAAACGAAAGATCCGTTCTCCATCTGAGCGATTCGCAAGCAGATCTTAGATTCGTCTTCTGAAATCTCACCAGAGGAGCTTGGATTCGAACCAGTCCTCTCTGCAAATCCCGCGTTGCGTCCATTATCGCATCCAACCTCCCCCTAAAAAACAATCCGAACCAACCCCGAGACGACGACGACGACGACGACGACGACGACGACACTATTAACACTGCCCGAGAGAAAGAAAAGCCCAGAAACAAAAAGAAAGGTTTCACCTTTATTACCCATTTACCCTTGCTTTTTTTTACATTTTTATTACCTCTCTTTTTTGAACTGTACCCATTTTCAGATCGGACCATAGTTAGGGTTTAAGGTTAAGGCTAGGGTTAGGACGATCTCGACCATGGTACAGTGTCGTCCACACGGACGGATTATTGCGGTTCTGATGTGTCCGCACGAACGGACGTTTCTGAAAAATTTCTGTTTTTGAACTAGATAAAATAGGGATTCGAATAATTCGATAATATGCTAATCTTATAAAAAAAGAATTTATTTATTGCAAAGAGTAATTTTTTTAACACGAAATTTTAATAATTACCGTAATCAATTAAGCTAATCTTTTTGTGTTAAATCAAACCAGCAATGGATGAACTGTTTAAGTAACTGAAAATAACGGGATATCATTCCCGCTTGCTTCCTTTGACGATAATGATCTTCGTCTTGTTTCATAAGATCGATCAGTTTGAGTTTATCTTTCTTTTCTTCGATAATAAACACGTCGCAATCATCGTCTAACAATTCCGCCACGACGGCGGCCGTTGGTTTTCTTGTTCTCCGAGACATGCTCAGGTCGAATCGCCTTTCGACCGCTGAACTCGACATCTGGTTGATATTAGTTATTAAGGGAAACAAGTTATAAAGTGGTATATATAGTGATGAGTTTTTTTATTTGTGTAGAATCTAAGTCATTAATTTATGGATAATTAGATAGAGTGTCTTTTTTTTTTTAACAGATGAGAGTTGATATGTAATTATCGACCTGATTAAGACGTAATGGGCTTTGTATTGGGCTTTGTGATTTAGAAATCAGGACCAGTCCAGTTGTTTTTAACCTTTGGGCCTGTTGGGCCTTCTTCACCCAGTAGCTCAGATGGGATGGACTGAATTAATCTCTTTAATCTTCTTCTCAACCTTCTCGGCATTAATCTTATGATCTTCCTCAATTGTTTGGTAAATCTGTATGTGACCTTGGATCCCCACTTGCCGTAGTAATTCAGCCATGTTGGCTCAGTGACGATGCCATCCATGTAGTCCGCCGAAATAATCTTGTATATAGCTCCGGTGTCTATTGACTTCCCTTTTGCTGTGTCGTTTCTGATTCCGACGGCGTTGGTTCCTTGCATTACCAGTCCCGGAGTTGGATAGAAAGCATGGCCGTTCAAAGCTGAGTAACCCACTACTTTGTTCGTTCCATCTGCGAATTCCAGAAATGGTAAGTCTATCCATGAACCACCACTGTGCTGGGAGAAGAACACTCTTCCGAGCTCTCCATTGAAGTTACTGACTCTGAGAGTCATATGTTCCCAGTCACCTTCATGCTGACCGATCTTCCCCAACGGGATGTTCTTCAAGAACAGCAGCTTTGCAGTTGCAGGTCCGTTGAAAGGGTAGAACATCCAAAACACCAGATCAGTGAACGTCCCACCGAACATGGGCTTTACATGCACGTAAACATCGGAACTCGATAGATCTCCCCCTATGACTTTTTTCCGCCGGTTAACGTCGGTGGGGAGACTGATCCAGTATGACCCATCACTGTTGTTCCTACCTTGTGGAAGGTTAGATCCAGTCGTTGTGATCTGAGTTGCCGGACTGGTGGATCCGTTCTCTAAGTGGAAGAGTTGAGCTCCGCTGGAGAATAAGAACTCGACTGAAGAGCAAAGATATTTCTCGTTTGGATGGAAGTATATCAACGGAGAATATTCTTTCAATACGGCGTCGATTTGCCGGAGAGTCGGCATGGAACTGTATCTCGTAAAATGCTTGTTCTTCAAGCACCTGATAGGCGAATGATGAGTTGGAATTGGAACAGCGGTAGAACATGCAAACGTGCCGACGTCGACACAAGGAGATTCGACTCCTCTTCTGCTTGGTCGGACACGGTAGATCTCAACCCCATCAACACTCAATACCGACGATGGCTCATCGACCTTCTCCGAATCATCCATGAAATCCGTCCGGACGCATCGAACAGCACTCGTCGACGGTTTATCAGCCGTCGACGTGACAACAATTCCAACAATACCGTAGCCTTCTGGAGCAATAGGTTGCCAGAAGTGTCCTCCATTCTTGCTGGTCCAAATAAGTACGTAGTCAAGCGGTTGAACGAGAGAGCCCATGGAGTTGATGTCTCTTCCCACCAGAACCCATCCGGAGAGAGCGGCGACGTTGGTGTGGGCGTAGCTTCCGAGCATTGAGAAGCCGGTGGGTATGGAGGAGGGGTTGTAGAAGGTCACGCCGCCTTGAATTGAGCATATCTCGGTGAAGGTCGAGACCTGGGTGAGTTCCAGACCGCCCAAATCTATCATCCCCGTGCCGAATCCATCGCCTGGCGGCCAAGGTGACAAAGGGAATGGTAAACGATTGGTTCTTCTCTCCATTGTCGAATTGGGAATCGTGATCTTCTCGAACGACCGGTCGGGATTCATTTATAGAGAACGGAAAAAAACTGACGTAAAAGCATGTATTTTTCATGGATTTGAGAGAGTTTGGAGTAATGACTAATAATTAATGATTGATTTATGCTGGAATTGTCGTACAAGCATGCATCTATAGAAGTTTTCAAAATAGGACAACAATTTTTGTCTATATCTTTTAACTCATATTTGAATAACATTTGCAAAATTTTGTTATTTAATTTTTAATAAAAAAACTACTGTAACATTTTTTTTAATAAAAAACATTGTAATTAAATTCAATACCTAACTAACCTAACCAATAACCATAAACAAAAAAAAGAGGAAAATTAAAGAAATGAATCATAATTAATTACAATAGTAAATACTAAATAGGGGTAGGCAAGCATGATTGCATGGGTAGTACCTAATAGGGATGGGTGTTGGTCTAGAAATGAAACCTAACGTTGCAACAAAAGTTTGGTATTCGACGAACTAACTATTGGTTCATTTTGGATTCGATTCGAGTTCAGTTCGGTTATTAAACGAACCGAACCCAAACCTTGAAATAGATCGTTTAATTAACCTTGGTTGAGGTTCGACGAACGGTTTCGGTTCGTTTAGCATTTTTATTATATTTTATTATTTTATATTTATATTATAAACTTATATTATATAATTTTTTATTATAAATTTATATTATATATTTCATAACTTATGTATATTTCATGTTGGTTTTTAATCAACAAGAAAAAAAGATGACTGATGATTGACTCAACAAAAAAAAATAAACTATAAACATTTTTTTTATTGTTTATTTTTCAAAGATGGTCAGATGGACATGTTTATTTTTAGGATGATGTAAAAAAAGTTCAGTATTCGACGAATTATTTGATTCGAGTAGAATCGAGTTCCAACGCTAATGAAACCTGAGTTTTTTTCACCCGATTTTTTCGAGTGTCGGTCTCGAATCTCGACTCACCTGAAGAAATTTATAAAAAAACCATAAAATATAAATAAATAATAAAAATGTATTTTATATAAAATATTTTATAAAAAATTAATATACACATTTAATAAATTTTCTCTCTTCTTTTAAAATCTAAATTATAATATTATTGTTTCAAAAAAAAAAAAATCTAATATTATTATCATTTTTTTCCTCTTCTCTTCTCTTTTATTTTCATCTTTCCTCTCCTCACCGTCGTCATCGTCGTCTGATCTATCTTCACATTTTAGTCTTTGATTAAAAATTATTTATTGTTTTATCTTATTTAAATACAACCCGATTCACCTGCGAACGTCCGCAGTGACAAGCGAGTTGCAAAAGCGCAAGTTCAGTATCGCATTGGAGAAGAAGGAAGAACCGCGTCTCCAGGTGCGTGGCTCGTATCCACATGAAAACAATATGCGGTATGGGTGTCCGTCGCTTCCGACATCGCGAGTTCCGTGTACAGTTCCTGCGATGTCCGGAATCGCGATGTCCGGGACTCTCAATTCCGCGACTTGCGATGTCCAGAACTCGCGATTCGACGACCAGCGATGTCGGAGTCGCAGAACCACGACAACCACTACAAAAAAAAGGACCTTGTATGACGGTCTTTAGATGGCGATGGAAATCCGTCATCTAAAGACCGCCATCTAGGAGACCGCAATTAAAATCTTTCAACGTAATCAGGAAATTGGGAAGAAGAAGCAAGTTGCGATCTTTTATTTGATTTAGGAGTTTCTTATTTATACAAGTCCTATCTATGAACTTCGGGTCGCGGAGGAGGCGTAGCCGACAATGTAGTGCCTCCCTCAAGCCGGGGATGGTCGAAGTGCTGCGGAGTTGCCAGATTGCTGGCTAGGGTTTGTCGCCCACCGGAGAAGGGGCTTTTTAACCAAATTAACTACCGTTAAGAAGAAGAAGAAAGAAGAAAGAGCTGTTATTTCCTTAATCTGGTTTAACCAGAAATAACTTTGTATTGAGTTAAAAATGAATGTGTTGTAATACATTGGTATTAATACAATGATTAAAACTAATCTCGTAACTAATTGAACTAATTAAAATCCAGCCGTTGTGATTGGTCCATTAG
>LFYR01001430.1:449595-513938 GCA_001185155.1 Zostera marina
GCCAAAATTTTCAGTTTAGATGTATTTTTGGTGGGAAATGGGGATGGATAATAGATGGCGGTCTTTAGATGGCGGTTTATGGGTTTTAATGGCGGGGTCCAAGATGGCGGCCTTTAGATGGCGGATTTCCGCCGAGGATCACTTTAGATGGCGGAAATCCGCCATCTAAAGCCCGCCATACAAGGTCGGATTTCTTGTAGTGTAACTTGTTACTTCTGTATGCACGTAAGTTAGGAAAACACCTTGATCCAAAAACTCGAAGTTTTCCGTATTCCGGTAATCGCTTGTACAATGCTTCATACGGTGATCGGTGTTCTAATATTGCCGTGGAATTTCTATTATATAGTTATACAACAGCCATAAAAGCATAGTCCCAATACGTTGTAGCTATTCCGGCGTGCTTTAACAAAGCTAGCCCAGTGTCAACTATGTGCCGGTGCCTGCGTTCTACCTTTCCCATTTGAGGATGTGTATGAGGACAACTTAATCTGTGAATAATCCCATTCTGTCGCAGCATTTCTGTGAGTTTAAGAAATTCTTTTGCGTTGTCGCTTTGAATAGATTTGATAGATCTTCCGAATTGTTTTTCAACCAATACTTTGAATTTCGAAAAACATTTAATGACCTCACTCTTTCTTTTTAGAAGATATACCCAATTAAAATTCGTAGCAACATCTACAAAATTTAAGTAATATCGATATCCTTCAATCGAGCTTTCCGGGGCCGGTCCCCATATATCGGTAAAAATCAACTCTAATGGATCGGAATATACAGTTTTTCTGGAAATATGTTGCAATTTATGACTTTTATTTATACAACATTCATCACAAGTTTTATTAAGATGATCTATATCTGAAATTTTGATTATTCTCTTTCTATGAAGATTTTCCATTGCACGAGCATGTAAGTGTCCTAGGCGTAATAGCCATGTCCTTGCATCAGCATTCAGCCCTTCGTTCACCTGATTAGCCTGCATTACAGATCGCATCATAATGGGTAATTCATACAGCCCATTACTTTCTTTGCCAACGAATAATATCTTCTTTGATTCCAGATCTTTCACCTTTACGGTCTGAGAATTAAATTCAATCGAAACCTTATTATCACTACAGAACTTCTTCACAGATAATAAGTTTTTAGTTGCAGTTGGGACTAATAACAATTCATCAAGAACAAAATTTCTGTTATTTGAAGAAAATACCGATATACCCGTATGTGTGATGCTCATTGGGCGCCCATCCGCGGTATTGATCGATCTATTACAAGCTTTTGCATTTTGAATGTTCGACTCCTCATAAGTTATATGATTTGTTGCTCCAGAGTCTGGATACCAAACTGACGTTCCAGCCTCATACGTCATGTTCACGGATGCCTTGCCCGCAGTCCCAGAAGGAGATAAAATCTTGTTATGTTGTGGTGGAAATTTTGATAGATTTATTCTATTAAAACAATTTAATGCATTGTGTCCTTTCTTTTAACAAATTTGACATATCACCAGTTTACTATTCTTTGAATTCTTTCCAGATTTATCCGTGCTTTCGATGACCACATTGACACTTATGGGGATTCAACTGCCTGGATCGTTGTTGTCGTACCTCCATGTCAGTCAACATAGCCTTCAACATTCTATGCGTAACTTCATCAGGTCTTGAACTAACGTTCTGTACCAGCGTTTCATATTCATCTGCCATTCCTGCTAGAACAAGAATGACTAAATTTGTATCATTAATTTTCTCACCCGCAACCGCTAATGCCTCCAGTATAGTATTGATTTCAGCAAGATATTCTGAAATTAATTTGCCCCCTAATTTCAGATTTTGCAGCTTCTGTCGTAGGCTCATTATCTGCGATCGTGAGTTGGATGCATAATCCATTTGAAGATTTAACCATACCTGATGCGATGTGTCACAGTTCGAAACATAAGATGGCGGTTAATTTTATTGATGACGAATGTCCGCCGACTATCTTTGTAACATAAGATGGCGGATTTCCGCCATCATAAGCACATCAGGCGGTTCCCTACCTTTTTAGATGGCGGATATCCACCATCTATAACTGGGAGAGGGCAGATGTGCCTATATTTAGATGGCGGATTTCTGCCATCTAAACCTTAGTAAAAGTGTATGGATGGCGGAAATCCATCATATAATGTTTGTTTAATTTTTTTTGAAACAGACTTCTATATTTAACGTTCGAATCGTTGTTTTTTGAATTAGAAATCGATATTTGAGAAAACGATTTTTAAATTAAATTTGAAATCGATGTTTTTATTAAAAAAAAACTAAATTACAGAATCGTTAAACATTCGATGTTTGAATAAACAAATATAAATATAGTAATCAACACTCGTCTGAAATCGAGTCTTCTGAATCAGAATCCAAAATATCTGATTCTAATGCAGACGGTATGCTGGACTTTGAAGTGAAAGCCATGTGCGTCAAGTCGAGTCCGGAAGTCTTCAAAGTCTTATTGAGCTTTTTCATATAAGATTTTATTGAATTGAATCTCTTCTTGTATTTGGACACGCCTTTCTGACTCGCGTTCCACTTGTTCTGAAAATAAAAACAAAAATGAGTCAGAATTATTGAAATATATTTAAAATACCTCTAATTCCTTGAATTTTTCCGACTAAACTGCATCTGGTGCTACATCAGTAGTCGTATTTTCGGAGATAGGTTCTTTTCCTTTCCAATTTGGAGAAGCCCAATGTTGTGCTCACCATACTGGTAGCTTCTCCAATTCCTATTATCCTATTCTTTTTATTTTTTTCGAAAGTCTTGTTGACCGTCGTTTCGATAAATTGCTGTATTATAAAAAGTAAATAAATAGTAAATGCGAAATATGTTTAAAAGAATCAATGGAACTTACAAATGGAGTCATTGCTTCAGATTCAGCCCACGATTTTGCTTCTTGACTTTTGATAAATTCCGTGGCTTCAAGCTGAAAGAATAACAAAATCAAACAATGATAATAAAAATTATAAAATATAAATAATTTTAAAAAAAGACTTACAACTTTATCGCTTCCCTTATATGTCATTTGTAAAGTCTCAGACCAAGCTTCGACTTCACTCCTTCCTTGTTGCATCTATATTCACATAATTCATTAATATATAAATAAAATAGATATAAATTATAAATAAATTACTAATTCATGACGTCGTTGCGTTAATCCTTTTGAACCAGCGTGATGTGTCATTTGATTTGCTCGGTTGTCGGTATTTATCTTTGAAATTTCCTGAAATTATAAAATATAATAAGTTTTAAATTTAATAATATAAAAAAAATATGTACATATACGTACTTGTCCTCTTTCCGATCGATGTTGTCTCAATTTATTCAGAAATTGAGGTTTGCTGACATACGGCGGAAGAGTCGTTAAAATATCTTCTTCACTCATATTAGGATCCGAGCCATAAGTTTTAACCAAAGAATTATGGTTGCTCCTTCAGAGTTTGTTCAACCTACCATTGATATAAGTTTGTGCCGCTTTGCTTTCACTCAAATCATATTCGGCCTACATATTCAAAACTTATAAGTTTTGAAAAATTAATAAATATTATAATATATATATATATATATATACTTACAGTTAATATTTTCAACACATTCTGAAAATTTTGTTGCAGTTGATGACGTCACTCAATGTCGTACGGGAAGAGAGTATGGTCTTTTGCTAAAAGAGCCATTCGTGTAGTTAATTTCCGTGCTATTTCATCGGTCGCTTGGTTAGTGTTGTCGAACATAACCTTTCATTTTGTACCTTTTTCAGGATGCTTATGGGGGTGGTCTTTTGTGCGACTACGACCCTTCTTTTTTGGAGACACATTCGATGTGGATGACCTCGTATCTAATTAATTTAAATATTTAAGATTTAATATTTAATAAAAATCATGATAATATTTAAAATATGAAAAATAAACTGATCACTTGAGCTTGACTCTTCAAAAAAGCGACGGATTGTAACCATCGCCAATGCCATGAAAGGTATTATCACACCGATCAGAACGAAAAAAGTAAACATAATCTGAAATATTAAAATTTTAAAATAAAATTAGTTAATTTAAATACATATCCAGACACCTGTATATGGGGTCTCAGTCTGACACAACAACCAAACATTTTTCTTATTTTAATTTACATTCTTTATTATTACACACAACAAATCTTCGAAGTCGTCGTGAGAAGAGTTGTATTCGATTTTGAATGAATGTATGCCTCCACAATCATTCAACACTCTAGCTTCGTATCCTAACACTAAAATTTGACCGGTTTCCATTGTTTGAGGATTTTTCGACCATATTTTTGGACAGTCGTAAAAATGATGACCGTTGACTCCGCAACGGAAACAAACAAAAACACGACAATAATAATCTATGTTTTTGCAAAAACTACGTTGAATCCTGTTCAGTCGCTCGAGTCGTTTGTATCGTTCAACGATTGCAAGTAGTTGACTCATTTTTTACTGAAAAAAAGAAATATTTACAATCAAATGATATTACATTCAAAATATTAAATTATATTGTAATATAATACTTCATAATTTAATTACAACAATCATCATTATCGACATCGAAAATATCTCTATTTGGTATTTTAAGGAAGGAACTCCATTCAGATTCTACCAGATATTGAATGTATAAACATTGTTGAGCCTGATTTGCCAAAATGAAAGGTTCCTTTCCATATTTTCCTCGTGACGTGTTCACTGAAACGACACCAAAATCATCGACTTTTGTACCTGCTTTTCCAGGATCGTACCACTTACATTCAAACAGACAATATTTATTCGTGTGACCGTAGCAAATTTCGAAAACATTTTCTAGTAATCCATGATATTCAATTTCTTCTACCAACGGAGCATCATTTGGAGATTTAACGTACGTTGATGTTGTAGCCGAAAGAAAAATACCGTTATCTTGCGTCGATCTACGATTTGTCAATTCTGATAACTAAAATTTTAATCCATTCATAATGTAACCACTATAAATTGAAGCAAAACAACTTATTCCGCGGGAAATAGAATTTAAATCTGTGTCGTATTGTTGAGCTTCGGACATGTGTTTCTTAAACCATTCGGTAAATTGTTTAAAGTGTAAATTTTCCAAACGAAGCTGTGTGTGTTTTGGAAACATAACTTTCAATTGCTTCAAGTGTTTCTTTCGATATGGTTCGACACTTTCAAGGTCAAACAATATACATTGATGCAACTGTTTTTGTTGTAAAGTAGTCAACGTTATATCAGTCGGTGCATTTAAAAACCCATCGATATACCTATCTGGCCGATTTGATTTTGTCTCGACATTTTGTAAAAACCGAGAACAAAACGTCATTGATTCTTCAGCAAGATAACTTTTTGCAATAGATCCTTCCGGGTAACTACGTACGGTCACATGATTTTTTAAAGTCAAAAGATACCTAAAATGAGAATATATATTGTATGATCAAGATATATTAATTATAAATTTATTTATAATTGTATAAATATATATACCTCTCTATCGGATACACCCATCGATATTGTACCGGTCCAACTATTTTCACTTCGGTTGCTAGATGGACCGTCAGATGAACCATTACAGTAAAAAAACCGGGAGGAAAGATTTTCTCAAGATTGCATAATGTATATATAATTCTTTTCTCCCATCGTTTCATAAGTTTGATTTCGATCACCTTCGAACAAATATCGTGGAAATATCCGCAAAGTTCAACGAGATCCGAAGTCACTACAGGTTTTGTCGATTTTCGTAATGCAATAGAAAGTAACTGTTGCATTATAACGTGACAATCATGACTTTTCAATCCGATAAATTTTCTTTCTTTCATTTTCACGTTTCTAGAAATGTTAAAACAATATCCATCGGAAAGTTGAAGGGATTTAAACACTGATAGAAATAATATCTTTTCTTTCATCGTTAAGTTAAAACACGCCCTCGGAATGTCCCATTCTTCTCCCCGTCGAATAGGATGAATTTCTTTTCGGATTCCCATCGATTGTAAATCGAACCTCGCGTTCAAATTATCTTTCGTTTTACCATCCATTTCCAAAATAGTGTTCAAAATATTATCACATACATTCTTTTCGGTGTGCATAACATCAATATTATGTCGTAGAAGCAACGTCTTCCAATACGGTAATTCGAAAAAATACTCATTTTTTTTCATCCTTTGGAAAATGGTATTTTTTTCGTTCTTTTCGTCGACGGTCTACAATCTTTTGGTACATTCGATGTTTTACCAAAAGTTAATGAATCTCAGAACCCGTCAGACGCTTAAGGGCGACTCTAGTTTCGATACGATTATTGAAACTTTTCTTATCGCTCTTATAATAATGTTTCATATCTAAAAATCGACGATGTCCCATAAAACTCTCTTTCTTTCCATGCTCTAAACGAATACTTTCAGTGTCATTCTTACATACTGCACATGCTAACTTTCCTTTAGTACTCCACCATGATATATCATCGTATCATGGATAATCATGTATCGTCCACAGAAGTGATGCAAACATCTTACAAGATTTCTACGTACGTACATCAATAGCTGTAACACCATCTGCCCATAAAATCTTCAGTTCATCAATAAGCGGTTGAAGATAGACATCTATATCGTTCCCTGGAGCTGACGGACCGGAAATTAGTAGAAACAACATGAAATTCGGTTGCTTCATACACATCCAAGGTGGAAGGTTGTACGGTATAACTATCACTGGCCAAGTACTATGAGATAGAGATTGCTGACTGAACAGGTTGAATCCATCAGTTGCTAAACCAAGTCTCACATTACGAGGTTCGGATGCAAATTTGGGATGAACCTCGTCAAATTTCTTCCATTGTAAAAAATCAGCTGGATGCCGAAGAAATCCGTCGTCTTTACGTTTGGAATGATGTCATATCATGTTTTCAGAAATTTTGGAACACATATACAATCTCTTCAAACGTGGAATCAACGGAAAGTGACGAAGACATTTCGCTGGAACACGTTTGTTTTTATAAACGCCTTCGACGACCCACCTATACGTTCCGCAATTCGAGCAAATTTCTGCGTCTGCATACTCATTTCGATATAAAATACAATCGTTGCGACATACATCGATTTTCGTATAATTGAGGCCCAGGTCATGAACCACTGATTTCGCATGGTACATGGTTTTCGGAATGGTCGACTCCCCATTTAAAATAACACGACACATGATGGATAATAATTTCTGAAAATTTTTATCACTCCAATGATTGTCGCATTTCAACTGATACAATTTTAAGATAAAAGATAATTTGGAAAACTCAGTGCAACCTGGATATAATTGTTCTTCACCTTCTTTTAGACGGCGTAAGAACGAATCGTCATATCTGTGCTCTGGATCTTCGTCGACTTGATCTTCGTCGACTGGATCTTCATGGACAGGCTCGTATTCGATAAATTCTTTGTCGACTGTATTCTCAACTACATGTTCTCCGTAAACCACACGAACCAATCCAATCATATCGTTACCAGTTTTTGTCACTGTCTCTTTTCGTTTTACTTTTTTCGTACTATATCTACTCGGTAACTCTCCGTGACGCATCCAAACGTCGTAATGTTTCAACCAACCATTTATGAAAACATGTTTCCTCATCTCCTTTATAGGAATCACTTCACTGGCGAAATTAGTGAAAGTTGTTAACCATTCACCGTATTCTTTCGAAAACCGATTTAAACTCATCTAAGCTTTATCAGGTACTTTCATGAGGTTCGACACTATCCTAAAATATTAGATTTTTATCGAATTATAATTAATTAGATAAAACTTAATTGACTATTACAAATATTAATCATAGTTCAATTAATATTAAGTTCAATTTTTTTGGGAAAATCTAGCTATTTAAATGTCTAAATAATTATTCCGAATCCGTTTTATAAACGACTTTCTTCGGAGTTGCTGGTTGCGGAACTGGAGGGGCCGGTGCTGGCGGTGCGGGAGTGGCCGGTGCTGGACGAACAGGTGCCGGTGTTGGACGTACAGATGCTGGTGCAGGATGAACCGGGAGATAAAACCGGAAAGCATCTTGGAGATTGGGGAAATAATAATTAATAATTATTATTTCAATTTAAAATCATTCAATTTAATAATTATTCATTAAGATTTCGATAATTTCATGCAAATTAATTAATCATTATTAATTCAATTTAATTATTATTAATTAATTAATTAATAATTTCATGCAAATTAATCATTATTGATACAATTTAAAGTGATTCAATTTAATAATTATTAATTAACAAATTTATAATTTCATGTAAATTAATCATTATTAATAGAATTTAAAATCATTCAATTTAATAATTACTAATTAACAAATTTATAATTACATGCAAATTAATTAAATATTTTTAAAATGAAATGATTAAATAAACATTTATAATTTCATACCGCAATATAACTTAATTCAATTTCAATTTTTTGAATTCTTGATTTTTCAAAACCTACAATAAGTCAACAACACAATAATTTAATTGGTTAATTAAAACATTATATAAATTATTTATTTAATTAAATCAATTTATAAATTATTTAAAAATAATCAATTAAATAATTAATTAAAACATTTATAAACAGTAAATTAAATAATTAATTAACAAATTATTTAAAGTTATTAAAAACAATTATTTAAATTCTTAATCAAATAGTTATTTAAATTATATAAACCAATTTTTAAAATAATTGGGAGATTTAAAAATTTTAACTACTTTTTGCTTCAAAAAATTTTTTAAACTAGTTAGTAAATTATTTAATTATTTAAAAAGATTTAAAAGTATTAAATAATTAATTGATTAATTTAAAACATGAAAAACATTAATTATTTAACTATTTAAAAATATTATATAATTTAATTATTTAAAAACAGTATTTTTATTATTTTAATAACTAATCATTTTAATTTTAAATTATTAAGAATCAGTAATTAAATAATTATTTAATCTCGATTTTAAAAAACCTATGGCAAATTAAAACTAAATGGATGTAACCATTGATTTTTAAACTAAATAAATTTTATTAAATACCATTTATTTCAAACTAATTATTTATTTAAATTAATCAGTAATTATCTAATTAAAATTAATTATATATTTAAATAATCATTTCTTTATATTATTTATAAACTTTAAATTAAATATAAAACTGTAAAATTTATTAAAAAATACCAACAAAAATAAACTAATTCATAAAAAACGATTTCTAAAATCTTATCAAAACGAACAGGCGAGGCGAGCAAGGCTATCAGAGGTGAGAAGAGGCGACCGATCGGCAGCGGAAACGATAGAAACACTAAGACAATACAATCAAGATTTACTAAACTACTATAAACTAAATTAACCCATTTACAAAGTAAACATTTAGGGCAAACAAACATTTAGAGTAAATAAATTAACACAATCATGAATATACAGTAAACAAACATTTAGACAAACACGATAACATTTAGACAAACAAGCGAAAAATAAACGAAAAATAAACTTATTACAGTAAATAATCAAACCCATAAACTTATTACAACAATCAAATAAACCCATTACAGTAAATAAACGAAAAATAAATCAAACCCATTAAACACTAAAAAGAAATCAAACCCATTAAACACTAAAAAGAAATCAAACCCATTACAACAATCCTAAACACTAAAAAGAAATCAAAAAAACATAAACGATCAACTATATAAACACTAAAACACATTTACAATAACAGTACGTAGATAGAGCATTAATCCCTAAAACACATTTAAATCAACACATTTACAATCAACACATTTACAATCCTCAATCCTCAAATATAGATAAATCATTAACAATCTTCAAACACAATTTCAACAATGCAAAAGTTAGATAAACATGAAATATAGATGAAGAATAATATCAAACCCATCAATAACATAAACCCTAACATAGATAACCCTTAAAATAGATAACTCTAACATCAATATACAAAATATAATCATAAACCAAAACATAAAATACATATAATTAAAAAAAAAATTCAAAACAACCCATCTAACATTCACAAACGAAGATGCAAGTACTGGCGGGAGCTGTCGGAGAGCGGCTAAAGACGACCGGAGAACCTATAGCCGGCGGGAGACGGAAGATCGTTGGAGAAATCAGCGGCGAGGAGCAATGAATCGGCGGCGGCGGCAGAGCAGGGAGAAAGAAGTTGCAAAAGACAGAACGCGTCTGTCTGGAATTTGGGATTTTTAATAAACCCCAAAACTTACATGGCGGAAATCCGCCATGTAAGTACACTTAAGTTCCGCCGGGACTTAAGTGAAAGTCCGCCCAATCGAAATTTGGGCGGGCGTTTTCCGCCCGACTCTCCGAAAACTTAAGATGACGGACATCCGCCATGTTAAGTCAATTTAATTGGGTAATCGGGCTGAATATTGGGGGGCATTCAAAATTTTGGACGGGATAGTTTAGATGGCGGATTTCTGTCATCTAAACACCGCCATCGAAAGTAATTTCGAACCGCCGTCGAGGCAAAACCTTTCCTCGACGGACTCAATGAATAGATGGTGGACATCCGCTATCTAAACAACTGGATTATTGATGGCGGAAATCCGTCATCTAAAGACCGCCATATAAGGTCCTTTTTTTGTAGTGATATTTGTCATCGCAATTAAAACACAATCCTTTGGTTGTCCTTTCTTTTCTTTCAGCAGGAGATAATCTTTTAAATACTGGGGTTGTTGTGGAAATTTTTTTTGTAGCTGAATCAGTAGTATCAACCTTGGGGTTGAATGATACTATTTTAGGATTCTACAATCCTTTGGCTGTCCTTTCTTTTCTTTCAGCAGGAGATAATCTTTTAAATACTGGGGTTGTTGTGGAAATTTTTTTTGTAGCTGAATCAGTAGTATCAACCTTGGGGTTGAATGATACTATTTTAGGATTCTACAATCCTTTGGCTGTCCTTTCTTTTCTTTCAGCAGGAGATAATCTTTTAAATACTAGGGTTGTTGTGAAAATTTCTTTTGTAGCTGAATCAGTAGTATCAACCTTGGGATTGAATGATACTATTTTAGGATTCTTTGGGATGTAAGGCTTGTAACTTCCCCCTTTAAACCCTGGTGTTCTAGACTCCACCATCAGTGACAACTCACATGCTTCGTGGATATCGACTGGTTTGTCTCTCAAGATTTCAGTTTGAATCTCATGCATCTTTAAGGCCTGAGATATAAATCTCTAATATGAAATATTCTGGAATCCCTAGTTACTCTGGTACACAATTCTTCAAACATTGCTTGATATTCAGCCACAGACCCCTCTTGGCAGAGTTTGCTTAGTTTCCCTCCGGGTAGCTTGTAGTGCCAAGTGGTGAATTTTCTGATCACAGCATTAATAATTTTTTTCCAAGTAGATAGCATGTTGCTTGCTTCTAGCCAAGCAAACCATTTTTTTGCTATACCATCAAGATGAAATGACACTTTTAAAAGTTTTTGATCCTCTGGGATCTTATTGAAAATAAAGTATCTCCTTACAGAAAATAACCATATATCCCTCTGCGTCTTTCTCATCAAACCTTGGCATATTGACTCTAATGTGCTTTGCCGAGGTGTATGCATCATTGTCAAGGATGCTACTAGCATAAGCTGGTCTGTCTAGATCAACAATAGATTGATAAAATTGGTGATTAGTGGTTCTTCTCGGGCTGGAGTCTTTAAAATCAGTTTCCCCTATACTGTTTTCAGGTGGCTTCCCTTTAACTGCAACACAAACCTTAGCTATTTGTTTGTGTAACTCCAAGATATTATTGTTAGCTGTTGTTCTGAATTCGCTCATGTCCTTAATCTGAGACATTTGCAGATTTTGCAATCTCTGAAAATCTGGATTATTAGATAAATCCATAGTAGTTGGTGGCATCCTGAAAATAAGAGTTCAAATGTTGAAAACACCAATGATAAGAATCTATCTCTTAAGTTACCAAATAAAACAACTCGACCTGTTGGATCGAGGTGCCTTAGAGCCAAGATCGAAATTCTTGGGTGTCCAAGGCACTAGCAACGGGAATAAATCCCTGAAATTGAGGTTTAGCCCGGTAAAGGTGTTTGTTGTTAAGAAACCTATCTGAGGACTCAATACGGCGAGGACGGCAATGATTCCGACAAACTCTGGAGGCGGAGGTATACTCGACGGTTGTCGGAGGAGGTGGAGGTGGTTGATAAAAATAAAACTGTTTTTAGAGAAAATTGGTTGTCTTTTCATTCACACATAAAATTCTTAAATAGGTCAAGGTTAGTAACCGTTGGAAGTTACTTTCATGTTGGTAACCGCTGAAAGTTACTTCCATGTTCATGTTGGTAACTGCTGAAAGTTACTTCCATGTTGGTAACTGCTGAAGGTTACCTTCAGGTTGGTAACCGCTGGTTACCTTCAGATTGGTAACCGTTGATAGTTATTACAACATTTAAATATAAATTGACTTCTTAAAATAAAATAGGCTTTTAAAATAAAATAGGCTTTTAAAATAAAAGAGTTATTAGGCCAGCAGACGATCGGATCATATCAGGAGGAAGGAAGAGAGAGCAAGAAGTGAGGGCGGACTAGCGAAGAATCCAAAAATGGAGAAATGATTTTCGTCAATTTTTTTATGGGTTTATATCATAAAACCTCCTAAAATTTCCATTTTTAAGTTTATAACTAACTCAGCTTCCATGTCCATTGGCCAGCCCTCTCAGCCGTCAATTGTCATGAATTAGGTTTAATGGGTTGAGACTCGAGACGATGTTGAGTGGTATGGGAAATGGATGGATAGAAGCAACGACCCTCGATTTTTTTTCATATTCATCTATCTGACCACCGATCAAGGAAGTGAAAACAACAATCAACAAAAACACGGCAGCTTCAATCGGAAAAGTCTTCTTTGAAGTCCTCTTCTCTCTTGCAAACCATCGATTAAAGAATTCAAAACACGATATGAGGTTGGGCTTTACTTTGATGTATTTAATGTAGATTGTTGTGATTTTTTTTGTCATTTCTATCAAATATCACATAATAAATGTCATTACTCTTTTTATTCTTCTTTAACTCAATGTATAATGCCACCTTGCAGGATTGCTATGCTAACTGGATCAACCTCAACACCCCCAACGGCTATCCTCCAAGGCTATATAAGTTCACCAAAGCATCATGATTCAAGTAACAAAAGATGCCATGATGCAACCTACCTTACCACACAATGTTGTGCTAATGAACCATCAACATCCAAGCCTCGTCGACGATACAAGGCATTAGAGATCATCAACGGACGATGCCGACCACAGGAGCTCGCCAAGCGCACATCGGAGGATTGTGACCGACGTTGCAAGCTTCAATTCAAACACCATGGCGGCACACTCACGTTCAACGATGAGTTGGTGTCGCCACCAATGTACGTATCTTTCTATTTTTTAGCATTTACTATTCATTGCCGGACTTTGTATTTCATCTACTACATCTATCGTATTTTGTAATATCAAACCCCTCAATTAGTAACATGATTATCGTATTAAGAATGTTAATCGCATGGTTAGGATCATGCTTTCAAACATGGTATCAGAATGGAAGATCCCACTCCGATCAATATCAAACTAAGACGATGAAAATAAAACAACACCGTTGCTATGTTCTCCAAATCAAATCGGAGACAACAGAGCAACAAGATGACATAATGAACACAACTGCCATTAATTAATGGCAGCGTCCCCTGCCGCCACCCACACTACCTGCCCTTAGTACGGCAGTCCAACACCCATCGGCGTATGGAACACGCATTACCCAAGACCGGCTATAACTTGAGGCAAAGTGTCCTCATTTCACACCACCCCCATCCACAATCGACGACCTTGGAACCCATTTCCTGATCTTGGAACCTACTTCAGAACCTTCGCGATCTTGGAATCCACTCTGACAGCCGGACTGACAACGTTCGATTGATTTCAACATGGCTGTCTCGCAATCGCAACCCCTTCAACTCGACGAACCCAAATCGCGTCCCATGTACCCGACGACCTCCTTCGCGATCTCGATTCGACGACGGCCGCTGCATTTGATTCGACTCTGACAGCCGGACCGACCACACCAAATCAACTTAACGTCGACGTTCTCTGCCACATCACAACCAACAACTTCGACCGCTGTGTTACCTGGCTTCGACGGCAGCATTACCCGGCTTCAACTCGACAACGGCTGCTGTAATCGACGACTCCGACATCGGCAACAGACGCCATCGACAGTCCACCTTTGGCATTGACACTATCGACGACTCCGGTAGCATCCTCCACAACGCACGGCCACGACAGTGATCTGCAATCGACGACGTCAGCTACTGCATCATCTTCTTTGTTGCTGTCATCTCCTTCGTGGCTAACAACAATGACAAACTTCATGTTCTCTGACATCACGTTTCAAGTTCACACTTTAACTCTCCAACTTGTGTTCACACCATCCAGTCATTGTTCACACTTGTGTTCCAAGTCACATTTGTGTTCCAAGTCCAGTTGCCCCAAGTTAACATTTGTGTTCACAGTCAACGATAACATGTCAAGCGACAGAGAATACAAAGATGATAACAACAGAGGACCAGACAACCCGTACTACATCGCCGAGAACGATAACCCAAATGTTCAGATGACTGATATGAAGATGGACAGAGGAAACTATCGCGTGTGGGAAATCCACATGAGGAGAGCACTCTCCATCAAAAACAAGCTTGGTTTCGTTACTGGAAGCCTAGCAGAACCAGTTGAAGGCCATGACAAATACAACGCGTGGAATCGTTGCAATGACATTGTCATAGCATGGATCCTTAAGAGTTTAGACGCGACAGTAGCACCAAACTACGTACCTTCACGCTACCAATGCGTCGGACCTATGGAAACAACTCCAAGTGAACCATGCTACCGACAATGGACTGGCAAAATTTCGAGCCTTCAGAGCACTCGCAACATGTGTCCAGGGAGACGAAAATGTTGTTACATACTACACTCGTCTCAACGCGATTTGGGGCGAAATAAAAGACTGCACATCCGATCTGCCATGCGTCTGTTGCAACTGCACCAAGAACAAAAACGATGAAAGGGTTATGTTCTTCTTGGGTGGATTGCACGAGATGTATACCAATGTCTGTGGAAATATACTTATGATGAGTCCAACTCCCAACATGGACAAAGTGTATCAACTGGTAATCCAAGACGAACAACAAAGAAACTTGAACAACGCCAACACAGAAACACACTCTGAGGCAACCGTACTCATGGCTTTGAAGAAAGCCAAAGCAAAATATTCCAAGAGCACAAGTGGCGTTGGATATCAAAAAGAAAGTGCAAAGGAAAAGTGCGTCAGTTGTAAGAAAACCGGGCACAACCATGAAACATGTTATTTCATCCATGGTTTCCCGGAAGGTCATCCACTGCATGGAAAGAAGTTTCCACGGAGAGGCCGCGACTTCAAAAAGGGAGAGAAGACCAGCAACTATCATACCTCTACTGATGAAACAAAAGAAAAAAAACTGGCAACCAAACATAACATGCTAGACCAAAGCATGACATTTACCAGGCAACAGTTCTCAACCTTGATGAATCATCTGAACATGCGAGGAAATCACAATGACCCGGATAGGTACACGACGAGATCTTTTGATGACATGAGCAACGAAGAATCCAACACACAATCTCACATAGCAAGGAGGTATCCGGATCAAGATTACGACTCAGGTAAACAACCTCTTAAATTTAAGACATCTGATCTAACATTATAGATAGTTGATACCGGAGAAACCGACCACATGGTCATGCCCGGATGCACACTTGAGGATCTTAAAAAATTGGCAAAGCCAACTCTCATAGGCTTTGCCGAAGATCGAACGACGATAGTCGACTCAAGTGGAATTTTTAAAATATCGCACGATATTACTTTAAAAAATGTTCTACAAGTGCCAAGTTTCGATGTAAACTTGCTATCCGTAAGCCAACTAACAAAGAACACGGATTGCACCGTTATATTTAAATCAAACTCCTTTTCTATACAGGACCCTCAAGGAGAATTGATTGGCACGGGTAGAGAGATTGACGGGTTGTATATCTTGTCCATGGGAGATTTCAAATCAAAAAAACACCCAAGCAAGGTGCTGACAGCCCACGTACTACTTAACACTTGGCATCGCCGGTTGAGACATCCATGTGGTTCCAAATTTTCTCATTTTCATCTACTTAATGATAGCATTCCAAAAACTTTTAATGATTTTTGTAATATATGTACTCTCTTTAAACAGAGAAGAACATCATTCGGTAACAGTAGCTCTCATGCTTTAAAATTATCTGATCTGATTCACATGGATTTATAGGGAAAATACCGCACCCCATCACATCAAGGACACTCCTTTTTCTTAACAATAGTCGACGACCACTCAAGAATGACTTGGGTGTTCTTAAAAATAAAATGGAAGTCCCCACCATTTTTAAACAATTTTTAATAGATTGTAAAAATCAACACAATCTACACCCAAAAATATTCCGAAGCGATAACGGGACGGAATTCACGTCAAACGAATTCCAATCTATAATCAAAACACACGAAACCAATCACCAACTTTCGTGCCCGTACACTCCCTAACAGAACAGGAGGGTGGAAAGGAAACACCAACACATAATCCAAACTGCAAGATCCCTAAAAATCGAGGGAAACATTCCAGACACATACTAGGGTGAATACGTTCTCACAGCAGTTTACCTCATCAATAGGACCCCCACACCCATCTTGGAAAACGATACAGCTTTTTTGCGTTTTTTTGGAACAAACCCAGAATTAAACCATCTAAGGACCCTTGGGTGTCGAGCATATGCCAAAATAAACCATGGAACCACAAAGTTCGATGCAAGATCAATCTCAGGAATCTTCTTGGGCTACTCATACAAGAGCAAAGGATTTAAAATCCTAGACACCCACACACGCCGCATTATCGTCAGTCACGACGTGATTTTCAACGAAATTGAATTCCCGTTCAAACAAAAAAACGTTGAAGACAATCTAGAATTCACCCCTACACATGACTCCTCAGATGACCTGGAAGAAGATCCGAGAGAACCAGAGGTTAGCAGAGAACCAGAAGTTCAACATGAAGAAGACAACAACGATGAAACGCCTACACAAGTAGACCCAACGCAAGAACAATCCAACAGAAGGACATCAGATCGACAAGTCAGAATGCCTTCGAGATATAAAGACTACGATATAGATCTTTCACAAACCAATAAACATTGAATGACAAATTTCGTGTCTTACAAAAATTTCTCGGAAATACATAAACAGTTTTTAACAAAACTGATCAGTTCCACAGACCCATCCAACTTCAAACAAGCGGCAAAACAGAAAAAATGGATATACGTCATGAACAAAGAAATTCAAACACTAAAAGACAATGAAACTTGGACGATTACCAGCCTCCCATTAGGAAAGAAACCTATAGGTTGCAAGTGGATCTATAAGACAAAAAGGAATATAGATGGCTCCATCAACAAACACAAAGAGAGACTTGTAGCAAAAAGATACACTCAAATGCAAGGAATTGACTACAATGAAATATTCGCTCCAGTGTCTAAAATGACCACACTACGCACCATCCTATCCATCGTCACAACGAGCGGATGGCACACGCATCAAATGGACGTCCATAACGCCTTCTTACACGACAAACTGGACGAAAAAATCTATATATCCATCTCCCAAGGTTTCGGACATACATCACACCAAATCAAAAACCCAGTCTACAAGCTCAACAAATCACTATACGGACTGAAACAAGCTTCGAGAGTTTGGTATCAAAAACTCTCGAAAACCCTAAAAACCCTAAATTCATCCAATACAAAAGCGATTACTCGCTATTTGTCAGGAAATCGACCACATCTACCATAATAGTCCTTGCCTACGTCGATGATCTATTAATAACTGAAAACAACAAAACAGGGATAGAAAGGACAAAGAAGGACCTACACGGCCATTTCAACATATCAGATCTTGGAGAATTAAAATACTTTTTAGGACTTGAAATAGCTAAAACTAAAAATGGATTGTACATAGGACAACACAAGTACGCGCTGGACATTATCAAAGGAGCAAATCTGACAGACTGCAAACACCCCATGCAGCATGAACAAACAATCTTCAAAACCTGACGACAAAGATAGAGAACAACTGCTTGATGACCCTCAAATCTATCGAAGCATAGTAGGAAAGCTAGTGTATCTCACAGTTACACGACCCGATATAACATATGTCGTAAACGCTTTGAGCCAAAAAATGTCAAGTCCAATCGACATAGACATACAAGCGGCACATAGAACAATAAGATACATAAAAGGATTACCCGGCACCAGATTGTTTTTCTCATCTTATTCAACAGAAAGGATAACAGGATACTCAGACTCCGACTGGGCGGCCTGCCCCTCAACACGACGATCCATGACTGGATACTGCCTCTACCTAGGATATAACATGGTCAGTTGGCAGGCAAGAAAACAACACACAGTGTCAAAATCTTCGGTGGAGGCCGAGTACCGTGCTCTCTCAACGACATCTTGCGAGGTCACATGGTTACAATCCCTACTGTCTGAAATAAACAACCAACACGTAGATAAACCTGCCGGAAGACTACGTCAATACACCGACAGTACCTCCGCGGAAGCAATCGCAAGAAATCCGGTTGTTCACCAACGAACGAAGCATATCGAGATAGACATACACTTCGTCCGAGACAAAGTGTTAAACCAAGAAATAGAACTACTATATGTCCCGACCATAGAGAACATCGCTGATCTCTTTACCAAAACATTACCAGGGCTCACGTTTAACTATTTATTTCCAAAATTATATCTACTAAATGCTCACAAACCACTAGACGAAAAATAGCAATTAATACAAAACCCAGCCCTTCACGCTAGTTTTGAGGGGGGTATCAAATATCACATAGTAAATGTCATTACTCTTTTTATTCTTCTTTAACTCAATGTATAATGCCACCTTGCAGGATCCCTATGCTGACTGGATCAACCTCAACACCCCCAACGGCTATCCTCCAAGGCTATATAAGTTCACCAAAGCACCATGATTCAAGTAACAAAAGATGCCATGATGCATCCTACCTTACCACACAATGTTGTGCTAACGAACCATCAACATCCAAGCCTCGCCGACGATACAAGGCATTGGAGATCATCAACGGACGATGCCGACCACCGGAGCTCGCCAAGCGCACATCGGAGGATCGTGACCGACGTTGCAAGCTCCGATTCAAACACCATGGCGGCACACTCACATTCAACGATGAGTTGGTGTCGCCACCAATGTACGTATCTTTCTATTTTTTAGCATTTACTATTCATTGCCGGACTTTGTATTTCATCTATTACATCTATCGTATTTTGTAATATCAAACCCCTCAATTAGTAATATGATTATTGTATTAAGAATGTTAATCGCATGGTTAGGATCATGCTTTCAAACAATTTCTATCTATGATCGGTAGATTGTGTCGAGAGAAAATAAGTTTGTGATGTTATTATCGAAATGGTCATTTAGTTTTGATTTTTAGTCATTTCAATCATTTGATTCTCATAAAATGGGATTTTTAGTCATTTCAAACATTGGAACAGGGAAGAAATGAGTTTTATAGGTTCACCAAAAAGCTATATAGAGGCGAAATTGTGAATTATTTCTCATACCATAGTTGTAAATATTCATTGTATCAAGCAGTGATCACAGTCTCAACTGTCTTTGATTCAATAACGACGACTGTCTCAAATTGTTCTTCACATTCCCATATCTCCGGGACAGCTTCTTTGATATTGTGGATGCTCTCTAGAGCAATATCAGCTCCTGGAACCAGGACTGAGCTTCCAACCTGAATTGCAATCATTAAGTTACAGAATTACAGATCATCTGGTATATTATTATATTTTTTTCTTACAATTACAGTATGAAGACTTGCGGCTTTTCCTGTCGCAATGTTTCTAGCACTGTCATCAAAGAAGATCTGAAAATAGGCAGATTATCTCAAACATATCATCAAAAATTTGCAATCTTAGACTGTCATGAATAAATATCCCGCTTACAGTCTTCTTTGGATCTATATTTGCTATCTCAAAAGCAGCTTCCATGGCTACCATTGATGGTTTACAGACAATTCTTGTATCCAAACTAGAGTTGTTCTTTGGATTGAGGGTCTCAAAGCATATGACACCTTCAAAGCAATCTTCCAATCCTAACTTACTTAAAACTATTGCAGCATGGTTCTTGTCAGCATTAGTGAAGATCTGTACCAATTACCAAACCAACAACAACATGTGATGTTTCGCTTTCACTTTTAGGCAAAATGAGGAATGGATTGATATTTAATTTTGATCAAAATTTTATATATATTGATTGCTTACAATTTTCCTTTGAGGCATTGAGAGAAGCAGGTTTCTCAACACAGGATCTGGCTTCAAGTTGTCATATGGCAATCTCCCATGGACATAAGCATGAAATTCATCGTTGTCGAATCCAAAACCAAGAGCCTTGATTGAAGAAGCAGAAGATGAAATAAGTAAGAGACCAAAAACTCAATTGACTCCAATTTTACTTGTACCTTGAGACCAGCCATTGTTGTTCCATGCTCTTTGTACAAATCCAAACACAACTTCGGGATTAGATTTTCTTCGATGTGTAGATGATTGAGCATGTAATCTGCATACATAATTTTTTCCCAATTAATCAAAACCTTTTATATATCGATGAAAATCATATACATAATCTCTTTATTGCTTCTCAACTCACCCTGTATGTTTTTTCTGCAGGCCAAGTTAATCCCTGTGCTCATGTGATACAAGGTATCATCCATATCTGGGATACAAATTCTGAACAATTATATTTAATATTTACACACACAAGTGGACAACCCACATGTATTCTATTCTCAAATTTCAGGATTATAATTTTGTTAACAACAATCTTTATATACCGAAAAGCAAGCAGTCATATTTCCCCACAGTTGCTGCAATGGCTTCCATCTGAAATTTTCTACAGACCTGCAAAATGAAAACAAAAGTTCATTCTTGAAGAGAGAAAATGAATAGTATGTTGACATGCTCACATACCTAAAGAATGGAAAACAGAAAAGATGAAATCAGATGAAGCAAGAACTTTGGGGAATTGGGGTATGTACCTGAGTTTTTATACAGCTTTGTAGGAATAGGATTCTAAAAAGAGGATCCTTGTAGAACAGAGATGCTTATATTTTTTTTCCTTTTTAGTGTTCTTTCAGATCTCCTCCACACTAAAAGTGTTTTTTTTTTCTATTACAAAAAAATCCAGCGAGTCAGCACAAGAATGGTAGCTACCTTCCTAGAAGCCTTCTCTTTTATTGCTGCATGTGAATTTTGAAATTCTAGATGGTTCGTTACCCCCTCTTGATTTATTTTTTTTGTCTTAAATGGTTTCTTAGTTGTTGTTTCATCTTTCATGGCGATGGCAGTTTCGAAGAATCAGAATTCAGAGGTAATAACTTGTACACCACGTGAAAAGTATGATGTCTGGACTACGCTAAGTTAACATTTCCAGAAAGAACATTGAAACGTTAATACGATTCCTTTTCAGTTAAGATCCGGAACCTTAAGAATATCCGGAACGTTAAACCTTCTTTCGGTCTTCGGATCTTCAATATCCGGAATTTTTAATGTTGCTTTAAGAATCGGAATCGGATTCTTTTAAAATCAAATTTCATTAAGATCCGAATATATATAAAAAAGAATTGATAGAAGCAGTTTGGCGGATCTGAACCGGAACACAATTCTCGACCCACTAGTACAATGAGTTATTTACTTACACCATCATAAAATTTATTATTGTGTTTTTACCCTCTCTTTTTTTCTTATTACGATTACCAATCCGTTTTATTTTTCCATCAAAAGAACGGAGGGAGCGAGGAGGAGAGATAAGAATCAATGGAAAAGGAAAACTCGACCTTCACCACAACCATCACTTCATCGTCGCCATGGGAGATCATTCGGAGGGAAGTACCTGATTGGGACGACGAGATGACCTCCATAGCACGATTCAAGGCTTTCAGCGGGCAGAGATCGGATTGGGAACCCAGATACATGTTCTGGAAAGACCTCATCGTTAAAGTCGCGAAAGGGCTAGGCATTTGCACTGTCAAGTCATCGGATGTAAGTAATTATTTCTTCATCGCAAAAATTCCATCTTTTGTAAAACCAAATTTTGGGAAGTTGTATTTAAGAAACTGCCAAGTACTGTAACCGACTGTTTATGTGTTTCTTCAGGTCAAGAATGTATGGTTTAATCGGGGTGGTTTAACTCCTTTGTGCATAGATCATGTTCTGGTAAGTGACATCTATTTTTCAATTCCTAGGTCAAATTTTCAGTTGTTTCGTCATTTACTTACATCTGGTTTGTCAGATAGAAATGTACAGTGATGGTGATTTCATTCTGGAAGGGGATCTGATGGACCCAAGAAGCGGACGCATGTACCAACTATTCCGGAGATTTGGGCGTGCACTAGGTATTTCTAATTCTTCTGTGCTACAAGGTGATGGTGATGATCTCCTTATCTTAAGGACATTACTTGAGGCATGTCTAGTTCATAACGTTTGTTCGTTACTTCATTTCATCGATTGAGATTTTTGTATAATCAATGATCCTGGTATTAATGAATTGCTTGATCATTTAAGAACCCTATTTTTTCTAGGATAGAGCTATTGACATCTCGAAAAAATTATCGGAAAGTCATTGGAATGTGAATTGCATCATCATGGTGGAAAAGTTTGAGAAGTTATGCAGAACATCTGAAGAAGCTTTGGCAATCATGAGCTATCTTATTCAATGCAGAAAGGCACTGTACTTTACCATTAAAAAAGAAGAATTCATCGAGGTTCTATTTTAATCTTTCATTTCAATGTGAAAGTGTCATAGAATTTTCTGTTTGGGGGATCTGAGTTATAATTTTCTCTTTTCAGGGTCTTAAAATTTCCCTTCTGCCATCTGCACAACAAGTCTCCAACATTTCTAGCCTTGATTATAATCTACTGCAATTGATTTGGACAACCGAGAGGCTACACCAACAACTTGCTGTGATTGATCGGCGATGGGCGATGTAATGATTCACTTTAATTTCAGCTTCTTTCTTATGTTGGTCTTTTTTTACAGTCGATCCCAAAGGTATGACTTGTTATGACAGCAATCAGCATGTTGTTTGTACAGGTCAAGAAAATCAACAATAGTTTCGATAAAGTCTGGGAACAAACAAGCTGCTCTCAGACATATGAAGCAAATGAAATTATTCTCTGAAAGTAGGGAGAAATGCACAACACTTTTAGACCGGGTTGAAGAAGTGATTACACTTATTTCTGATGCTGAGTCCACAAAAAAGGTAACCAAACTAATTTGAATCCTATGCAGTCAGTTATTGACGATTGAAAAGTCAAACATGTTTTAACTTGTTGTAATGCCAGGTATCAGAAGCGATCCAAATTGGAGCTATAGCGATGAAGGAGAATAAACTAAGCATAGACGAAGTTCACAAACATCTTGAAGAACTTGATGAATCCATTTCTCACCAGAAACAAGTGGATCAAGTTTTAGGTAATTTTATTTATCGATTCAAGATTTTTATAAAAGAGAATTACATGCTTAATTCTTTAAACTTCTTTGGCGTATGTTCTCCGTTCTTTTCATGCAGGATCGGTGTCAGGAACAGAGGATGAAGAGGAGCTCGAAGATGAATTGACGAAACTAGAATTAGAGTTGTTGGGTGAGGATGAGGATGCTATTCTCGTTACTCCAACAAAAAACAATCAAGAAACAACAGATGAGGCTCTAACTGAATGTTTCTCTAAGCTTCAACTTGAGGCTGTTTGATAAATCCAAATGAAGATTATCTGTACATACTGTCCAACTCAATTCTGCCCATCTTGCTGAAATGGTATATTATAATCTATATTGGACAGAAATTGCTATTTTTTAACTTTGAAGGAGAGTCAGAATTCAGAAAGAGAAGTTTGTGGGAAACATATTCTTGATATTTAGGGAGCATTTTCATCGTACTTATGACGAGCCTGGGTCTAAATGAGACGGATTCAGGGTTTTTTTCTTAGGAACACCTAAAAATAGTAAGGTTATCATTTACCAACAGAAAAACAGAGTTAAATATTTTGAAGAGTTGAAAGTTGATTATTTTAACAAAATGGCACCAAATTCCTGGAGAGTTGTTTCCCCTCTTCAATGTGCAGTAACATCAAACACCAAAGTCCAACAATGGAGTCCAACGCAAATCTTCCACAGGTTAAGAACCACCACCAACGTAACGGAACCTGCAAAGCTCCATAGTCTTCTAGTAGTAAACGGATCACTCCAGCAAACCCACAGTCACGTATTAGCAGCTCAGCTTGTCGGCACTTACGTCAATCTCAATTTTGCCGAACAAGCTCTGAAGCTGTTCGATCATTTACCTAAAAGAAATTCCTTTGCTTGGAACTCGATTCTTAAGGGCCTTCTCCACATGGGGCATTCCATGGAAGTTTTAGAATACTACCGACGTATGGCGGATGAGGGAATCGTCCCTGATAACTTTACCTATCCATCTGTTCTCAAGGCCTGTTCCAATCTGTTATTGGTCGAAGAAGGACGCATAGTCCATGCCCAGATCAAATATTACAGAACCAAACATGGATACACACCCAACGTTTTCGTTCAATGTGCAGTTATCGACATGTTTGCTAAATGTGGGTATTTGGATGAAGCCCGAAAAGTGTTCGACGAAATGACTGTGAAGGATTTGGTCTCGTGGACGACCATGATATGTGCTACTACTCAGGTCGGAGATTGGGTGGAAGCATTGAGATTATTCTCCGAAATGAGATCTCAAGGGTTCGGGTTGGACTCCGTCGTTGTGGCCACAGTTCTTCCACCATGTGGGAGATTAGGTAATTTGAATTTTGGAATGGGGATGCACAGTTCCGGAATCAAAACAGGAATCAGCAAGGAGCTAACTGTTCTTAACGCCACTATCGATATGTATTCCAAATGTGGACGAACCGATGTTGCTCGCCGGATCTTCCTTGGAATGGAACAGAAGGATGTGGTAACGTGGAGTAGTTTGATTGCTGGGTATTCACAGAATCAGGAGTTCCAAAGCAGTCTTGAGATTTACTCCGAGATGATCGGATCAGGTGTCCGTCCGAGTTCAGTGACAATCGCAAGTGTTCTTCCTTCGCTTGCCGAAACCGAGCTTCTGAAGCAAGGCAGAGTAATCCATGGATATGCAATAAGACACGGATTGGTAATCAATGTATTCGTCGCAAGTGCTCTTGTTGATTTTTACTGTCGTTGTGGATTCTTAAAAGAAGCTCAATTCGTATTCGAAACATCGCCAGAGAAAGAAATCGCGATATGCAATTCGATGATCGCCGGGTTCGTAATGGCCGGAGATGTTGAATCCACTCTAGGATTCCTCCGGCGAATTGACATCAAACCGAACAGCATAACTCTCATAACCGTTCTCCCACTGTTCGCTTCCATGTCCATGCTCCGTCAAGGAAAAGAAGTACATGGCCACATCGTAAAATCGGGTCTGCTTACCACCAAAGCATCCACATCTACCACCGTGGCGAACTCCCTAATCGACATGTACTGCAAGTGCGGTTGCTTAGGGCTCGGGGAGAAGCTTTTCTCCATGACATCACCATCCGACAGAACCGTTGTGACTTACAATACCATTATCGCAGCAGTTGGAATGAACGGCAACACCGACCTTGCTCTCTCATACTTGGACGAAATGCAGTTCTATAAAATAATTCCCGACAAGGTGACATTCGTTGCAGTTCTATCAGCCTGCAGCCACGGTGGACGAATCGATCAAGGTCTGAAACTTTATCGAACCATGATCAACACCCACAGAATCCCAGCTGAAATGGAACATTACTCCTGCGTTGTGGACATGTACAGTAGGTCCGGGCAAGTAGAACAAGCATGGGAATTCATCAGAACAATGCCGGTCGAGCCGGACTCCGACGTGGTTGGATGTGTTCTCGGAGGTTGCAGAGTTAGCAGAAGAATGGACGTTGCAGAGGCTGTGGGAAAATGGATTCTGGAGAAGAAGCCGGAAGATCCAGGGTACTATGTTCTTCTGTGTAATATATACGCCTCTTGTGGAAAATGGGTTGATGAGGAGAAGGTGAGGGAAAACATGAAGGATAGAGGTGTCGTTAAAAATCCAGGGTATAGTTGGATTCAGACTGATTCTACTACTGTTCATTATTTTACTGCTCAGGGGAAAACACACATGATGTTTGATGAAATGTCTCAGATTTTAGACGTTTTGTTTTTTCAAATGAAAGATTCTCACAGTCAATCGGTGATCATCAATCAATCTTCTGATTTAAATTCTGATTGATTTTTACCTTAAGATGATTTATGCAAGATTCACCTTTCATTCAAGATGAAGCTGTTTTTTTATTGCCGGCGAGGACGGGAGGGAAAAAATATGCAAACAATGGATGATGGAAATAAATTCCTGTGCTAAATTTGGGTACCGCCGGGTTCTCTGTTACCGTCTACGGCTGCGACAGCCGTAGGGTTTTCTGTTTCTAGTAATTTACTGCCGCCAATTTCTGAATTCCTGTTGACGGGACCACTATTCAATCCAGCCATGGGGGTCGGAAGAGGAGTGAACGACGGTAAATGGTTCATAGACACAGATGGGTGGCCATATATCGGAAATCCTACACTATTAGCAGTCGTTGATACTCCGGGATTCAAGCAATGAAACTTTGATGCGCCGGGAATTGCCGGAGGCATTTGAAACATTGGAGGAGAATTCATGTCAAACATTCCCATCCCCATGCCATATCCCATGTGTGAGAAATGGGCCATCTGGGGGTGTTGCATGGTCTGAGGTAGCATCATAGCCGGCTGCATGTAGAGTCCAACGCCGCCGCTCATGGACATGATTTGTACTTGAAACTGGAGTGTTTTTAGATACTCGATGGCTTCGTCAAGCATCGAAGCTTTGTCGACCTTCATTAATAACAACAAAAAATGACAACATCAGATCAGAATCCTCTTATTTACTCCACGGGTGATTGTTACCTTATTGCAATTGGGTATGAGATCCTGCAGAGCCCTCATTTTCTCGTTGATTCTATCTCTTCTTCTCTGATAGCAAGGTCAGAGAGGGTGGTGGAAGCAAGCAGATAAAAAAAAAGAATCAGCAAGCAGATAAAAAAAAAGAATCAGCAAGCAGTTAACTAACTAACTAACCCTTTCTGATAAATTGTGAACTTCGGCGGCTCGAGATCTTTTCGGATTTGATCCTCCTCGACCAATTGCAGTTTTTTTTGTGACAGTCGGATCGTCGTCATCGACGTCCTGTATGGAGCAGAAAGTAAGAAATGGGTTGTTTTGTTTTTATTTGATGATTCCTACTGTTATAGATTACTTACGTGGCTTTGATACCCAGACTCGACGGCGGAGGCTTCTTCATGGGTTTTCCGTTTGAATCTGTGTCTTTGATCACTTGAAGAAGAAGATACTAACATCGTCGGAATCGGATCGGAACACTTCCCCAGGTCTTCTTGCTTTGAACTTGCACTTGGACTTATGGGTAAATTTATTGTCGGCGGAATTTTGTTCTTATTCAACCCATCTGATCCTTGGTTTTTCTTTGGCTTTGCCGGAAGTAACTGTTCCTGCAAAAGAATACTCTTTGGGTCACCGGACGGTGTTGATTCAACTGAACGGGTACTTGGAGCGGTGGTAGACGCCTTCTCGTTACTTTTCATTCTATCAACATTCTGGAGATTGTGTTTCGGATGAGAAACCGGTCTTGCAAAATGGGAGAAGTTAACCAATCCAGACCCAGTTCTCGTTGACGCCGGCGAAATCTGAACTTCCATCTGTACCTTGGAATCCGGAAATTCCCAAGTTGGGTTAGTTGATTTAGAATCAGAAACCAACCCATTCCATTGCAGACCCATCTGAGTTCGACGACCAAGGTCGCAATCAGCAGCGGTTCCGGAACCAGCAGCAAAAATCTTGGGAAACACAGTGTTATCTCCTCCAGTTTGATTTGTTGATTCTGAAATGAATTCGAAGCCATAATCTTCAGTCGTGTGGTTAAGCCAGTTAGCCAAATCATCTTCTGGTTCCTGCTGGATTGTAATTCCTCTGACGGGAGAATGAACAGCAACATCGAAGGAGGAGTCGGTCTTTCTGTGCTTGGATTGCTGATCCTGCATAAAAATCTCTCCGCCGTCCCACTGAAAATCTACCAAATCTGCGTTTGGACTTGAACAAAACAAGCACACCATATAGAAAATTCAAAACTAGAACAGACAGATCCGATATGGGTTTTTTTTACTTATTTGGTTAAAATTTATCTTACAAAGCAGTAGGCAGATCCGACATGAGTTTGTTCCTCAAAGATTGGCCGGTCCTCAACGTCGGAATGCATTCTGAGAGCGGCATGATGTGATTTTGAACAGAAATATAGACGGACGGATAAGATATTAAGATTTCAACTCTCTAACTCACTCTCAATATCTCTCAACTCTGACACCTGACACTTGGTATGTATATAAATAAATAAAGAAGTAAAAAAAATAAAAAAATATCTAGCTGCTTTTATTATTCTTAATTTGATGACAGAGACTGTTGAATTATAGGAAGTTGGAAAGTTGGTTTTAACTTTGACCACAACATGATCGCAATAAAACTGTCAGAAAAAAAATATAATCATAACATGATAGCTTGCTTGCTTTTTTTTTTTTTTTTTTGATAGGGTATGTATGGTAGATAAGTTAATAAAAATTAAAATCCATACAAATTCCGAATATTACTTTAATAATAACGGTTACAAACTGGTTAATCAAGTCGTGTAATATGATTACTTACTTAGGGGGAAAAGTAGTTAATTGGTTATTTAACCATACATAAGCATGCATTTTTTCTTCAATTAAAATTGAAAACAAATGATTACATGAACACACAGAGTTTATCTGAGTTGTCCACATGAGTCTGACACAATAAATGACGTTTTTAATAGATTACATTTTTAGAAAGTTGTTGTATACAACAAAAAAAAAAGGCTACATACTTGTTATGTACTTGTTAGAAAGTAGGTACAATTGTACGAAAAATCCCTATGAGAAGTAAAAAGATTTATTTGTATAGAGAAAGTAGGTAAAAAGATTTATTTGTAAAAAATCCTAATGAGGCATGTGTGTCAAAAATTAGGTGGGTTAAATGCGTCATACAATAATAATACGATAATGAGTATAACTTGAAGATAATGTAACATACAACGTATTGATAAATACAACGTTGTTATAAAAAGTTTAATTATTGATGAATAATGTATTGTCAATCGAAAGATTATGATTTAACGGCGTATTTTTGCACACCTGAAATTAGCTTTATTTATATGTATCCAATGGTAAATCTTGATGAAAATTAAAAATACAACAAAATTAAAATCATGGACTATTAACAAGCTTAGTAATTATTGCGAATTCGTAATTAGTTGAGTTTTTTTTTTTTTTTTTTTTTTTTTTGTATATTTTTCTTTATTCCTCTCTGACTACGAACTGTGGGCGGGAAACGGACCGACAAGTTGTACAAACGGATCATGGAACAATCAATAATTCTGTTATATTTTCTATTCCGTGTTTGTACTTTATTCTTTATTAAAAAACATGTATACGTCTAAGTTGGCATATATAGAATATAGAAGTCCTATGATTAGAAAGAATAACTATTAACTACCTTCAAAATAAATAAATAAAATTACATACATAGGGCGGATGCAGCTAGTAGACTAGGTCTTCCAGGGAAAATTCGGGTACCTGGTTCAGAGCAACGTCATCCCACAGGCGGCACTGGAGTCAATCCAGGCGATCACATATAGGTTCATCTGGGAAGCCCAGAAGGAGGTAGTCTGGCGTACAATGGTCAGACCCAAGAACCAGGGAGGGTTGGGAGTCAGAGACTTCAAAACAACCCAACAAGCAGCGATAGTCGAGAGAGCGTGTTGGATGTGGGAGGTCGACGGAATTTGGAGCTCATGGATGGGGAAAAGATATATAAAGGAGAGGCCGCTCCAGGTAATAGAACAAAAACAGGGGGATTCGATGATATGGAAAACAACACTCCGGCAGAAAGAGCAGATAGCCAAATGTGTGATTCTGGGAACTCAGAACTCTAAAACTTGGATAGGCAAGGGGACTGGAAGCTCGATTAAGAACACGACCAGGACATTAATCCCAAAGACGATCTAGCCAAGGGAATTTGGGCCAATAAGATTGGCAAGGTGGCCTTAAATTTATGGAGAATCAGAAGGAAGAACCTCCCGACGAAGGACAGGCTAATCAAGCGCGGGATGACGATCGACGGAGGTTATTTGCTCTGTGACCAACACCAGGAGACGACTAACCACCTGTTTTTTGGATGCGACTATTCCAAGTGGATCATCGGTGAAGCGATGGAGGCCACGGGAGCTTTAATGCGGACTACAACAATGACCTCACTGGAGGAAGCGGCTAAAGAGATAGGTAAGGTCTCTGAGGGATCACCGGCATGGGGCCTCCAATGGTGTATGCTCGGCAACGTGCTATTCCACGTCTGGAAGGAACGTAACAAGAGAAGAATGCAGGGGAGATCAGACTCGAGGCAGCAGGTGCTGAGATGCGCAGTCGAGATGACCGGAATCGAATTTGACGAGAAGCATTTCAAACGCAAAACCACAACTGTTAATGAGAGGAGGGCATTGCTCCAATGGGATGCCCTCCTCATGCTCATCCATGATAAGGATGACGGAGGTTGGCACTCATAACCGCCGGGCACTTAGGAGGGAAGGTAATTAGCGTTAATTAGCACTAGTTCTGATCTATAAACTCTTTTAATTTATAAAATCTTAACCTTAACAACAACAAAAAAAAATTACATACATAATGTTATTTTTGAACATTCAGTTAATCCGTTGATAGCTGTGTGTGTTCGAACTTCTGAGATATGTCAGTATTGTTATTAAATGGCAGTACTGTTAGTAGTATTCAAAACACAAAACTAAGGGCTTAAAAAACAAACCTTTTTTACTTACCCTACCGCCTACCAATCGAGTATGTCATCAAACAATAGGGTCGGCATGCTGGATAAAGGGGATATGGTCCCTCTCCTCTGACATTACTTAAGACTTGGTCGACTCTCTTAAAACCAGCTCCTTAAATAATAAACCGGCCCGTCCCTCACTCAACATAGACCATAGAATATACTAATTATGGGAGCTGAAACAGTGAACAGCCAGATACTATACTGTATCAAGGGCAAGTGGACATAAATGGATAGATAGGTATGGAAATTGGAAATCAAGCAACAGTACCATTGGATATAAGAATCTCATTGTGGTCCATCATAAAACTATCAAACTCATTTTATCTCTTGAGTTACAGAATCAAACTAATTTATTTACCCACTTCAAATTTCCATTTCCATGAGATCATTTCTAAATAAAATGAATTACCTTAAAATTTCTGGAGGAAGCTGGTAAATATTCAATAGATCCTTTAGAAGACTAAAATGTTACATTGTGTTTCATTCATCGCTGCAATTTGTTCACTTCGCTATTAGTCTTCATTACAATCAGGATAAAGTAAGATGCAACAAATTTTTATTCTTTCTATTCGTCAGTTAAATTGAAGGAATTACTGATCATATTTGGTAACCTATTTAGACGACTTCTTTATGCGGGCAGATTTAAGAACCACTCGGTTAATCGGATGTTCCAATTCCGATCACCACCTCCCTTCCTGGTTCTTCCATTAGCTCCGCTACCCTCGCCAAGTCTTGAATAATTGGACACTCACTGTGATTGGTTTTCAACATATAGTACATATAGATCGAGAATAGATGTAGACTATTAAGAGAGGTGAATCCATGTCACCCAACGTCACCAAAAAGAAAGCTATTATGTTAACTATTAAGCATGCAGCGATCATTATTCATTTACGAAGCAGGAAGGTACAAAGTACCCCCACAATAACCCGATGGAGGTCATCCCAATTGGAAATTGGGAGTTTGATACCATGATATTTAAAAGATCACCAGAGCTAACTCCAAAGCAGATGTAGGAAGGGAAAAACCTACCAATTTTATCACAGTGTCACGACGACTTGGCCTTGGCGATCCGCCATACCTAGTAGTCGATAAATTTTACTAAACCTTTGGGATAAATTTTAATTACCAGGCAATCCCTGCTAGAGCACGAGACCACTTGACAACTAGACCACTACTTCAACTAGTATAAAGTAGAATAGATCGCGACCATTTCCTAAAAAGTTAAAATATACCACAGTCAGTGAGATAGATAATCACTCAAATAAATATTTAAGCGATAAGAACTAAGAAGTGATAAGTTAAAAACAATAAACACTGTTAAGGCGAGGTGTGGGAAATACCTCGGGACCTGAAATAACATGCAGATCTGAATTAAGGGGATCAATTGGTTTTCAAAGAATAGTATTGGTTCAGGTCCACTAAACTGTCCTGCATGTGCCAATCAGAGTTAGATCAATCATCGAAGGATCACAGTCGGCTCTATCCATGGAGCGATAGAAAAATCCAACTAGGAATGGGCACAAACACCTGGTGATAGTTTCAGAAAAAAATAAATGAAAAGACACCTAATTATTTGTTTGACTATACAAAAATCCCCTACACGAGTGCTGAGATAAGAAGACCATGTCGATTTAGTAGATAACCTTGCTTTCCTTTTTCTTCTAATCTAATATAATCCAAAAAATCAAAGTTAGTTAAAGAGGCGACAACAACGGAACCCCAGCCTAAAAATAGCCTGCATTTTACTTATAGTACAAGTAGCATTCCCATCAGCTCAACGGACAATCAGTTAGCCATTCCTTCAACGCATGCTTCAACACATTCATTTTTTTTCTTGCTACCTGCATGGAATCGATTTTACACAATTGGATAAAACTGTAAAAGAAATTATGGAATCTAACATCCTCTCATTTAAAGAATGTAATTATGTTTCATCAAATAAATGCTCATTAAGGTTCATTATCATTTGACAACATGTCTAAGAACTTATCTCCAAATGGGTATCTAGAATTCAGCATAAAAATATGGTCCCCGGAACAAGTAAACGATTCCAAAAAATGGCAGGAAACTTGCATTCAAATTTGAAAACAAAATCAACATCGCCAGATTGGATTATTCTTTTACATAAAATGCTAGTAGTAATAGTAAGAGAAAACCTGCCTTGTGTGTGGTTGCAATGCTCGTCTCAGCATCATTGATTTGAACTTTAATCGATTGTTCGACTTGCTCTAGAAGCTTTCTGTGTGTTGTTCCTGTGAGTTTAAGATTAAGAGAACCCCAAAATAAGCACAATAAAAAGGATTAGGAGTTAATAATAAAGGGAAAAAATAAAACAACACACATAAGATTCTTCTATTGCAGTGTAAAAAGATTAATTCTTAAGAGTTAGGAAAAACAGGCAAATTTTATCGATTGAAAAACACAAATTGCTTCAGACAAACAATTATCAATGTATTACGACACAAATTTGAATGTTTGATTAATTACGTCCGATTTATTATTGAAAACTGCACTTTTATTTACGAAGATAAAATTATCAATGTAAATATAATTCGTTTCATAAAGATAATAAGATAGAGAGATTTAACTAAGTATTACTAAATAAATCCTACCCTTAATTATTATCGTTAATCGATCAGCTAATCAGAATCAGTACAGATTGCCACTGTTAGTTATCTCCAAACCAAATGACAGCTATAATGTTATAAGATTTTAGATGCCAGTCATAAATATATAATACCATAGCATCAAATCACCGAGATAAACTTTTACAGATTGCCACTGTTAGTTGTCATCTCCAAACCAAATGACAGATATAATGTTATAAGATTTTAGATGCCAGTCATATAAATATATAATACCATAGTATCAAATCACCGAGCCAAACTCAATTTTAAATCACTGTCCATCAATAGTTTCGTCAATAATGGAATCTTAGGTCTTTAATGTTAAAATAACAATCTATAATTGTAAATCCACTCTCAAGTCATATAAATATATTATATATATGTGACTTTCTATTACCAAAGTACTTTGGTTTTATAACGAGATAGACGACAGTACGACACTATCAAATAAGAGAGTGGAAATATGTTTTCATTTCATTGACAAGACATTATAAAAAGAAACATGTAGGTATACACCATTTCAATGGGGAGATGGTATTTGCAGGGAATCCAACGATCCAAAATACAATGATGTTGCAATGGGGAGATGGAGACACTTAGGTGAGGTGATAAGGTGAAACCATGAAAAGAAATAGAGTAGAACAAAATGCATTGGAAGAGAAGATAGTAGAACAGTATAATATTGGAATATGATTTTTTTTTTAAATATACATACTTTGACGTTCTGCATTTGTCTTGACTTCCTTCTGAAAGGATTCTAACTCCTCCACTGTGCCTCTGCAGTCAACAAGATGCCGATTTACTTCTTTCTTGAATTTTTCCCTGATTGCATTTATCTTTTCCTCTTGTTCTGAAATGTCAACGTCATTCAACAATTACCCTCAAAATTAATTGAATAAACAATGAGTCTATGAGAATGTAGTTAACAAGGGAAATTTAAAATAAATAAATAATCAAGTATCTGTTACAATTCTAAGCATTTAAATATAAAGACTAAAAATAGATTTGAAATGTTAATTTTTTTAGGTAAAATCTAAATTGTAAAATGATGACTTGTGAGCACTGGCCAATGTTAAAGACTTACAGCTCAGAGAAAATAATAGATAGGAGATGGGCCAATGGATCATCAGCACTTTCTTACACAGCCTTACAACTAATTATTAACTAAGTAAACTAACTAGTCGAATAGCTTCAAGAGATTATGTAGTCTGTCAAGCTTGCATAGTATCTCTCTCCAGCTGGGAACAACATTCCTTCCTAAAATCCTCAGATTTGTAGAAGAGGCTTATGTCACGGATAATGGCCTTGGTGGGAACTTCTGGCGGTCTCAGAGTGTGCTGATTGAGCCTTTTCCTTTTAGACCAGAGGTACCAAGCAAGCCCTCCAAGTGAGTGCATTCCAAAGAAGCCCTCCTCCCCCCCGATGGTAGGGAATTGCGAGTGAATCTCTGACCCTGAAATGGTGGGGTTGGGTTGGTTTGCAAGTTTCCAGAAGTTATTAAGTGCTTCAATAAGGCTTGAATATTGGCAATTGAAAAAGAGGTGAGATCTAGATTCCTCCTCTTAGATGTCACACAATAAGACAGGCTGTTTGGGTCTGAACTCCCCCTTTTATAAGTCTTTAAAAGGATTCAAAATGTCATTACATATTATTGTATATAAAATCTTCACCATTTAATGTGCTAATATGACGTAAATACTAAATATGGAATGCATTTAATGTTTTATGTTTTCTTATTTAACTTCAAAACAATGTGTCAAGTGTCAACTCTTTCTTCTATATTTTAATTACATAATGAAATCTACAAAATAAAATATGATATGGTGGATTTAGTAACTCTTGCTTTCACAAAACTCATGGTGTTAGTGGATACCACTGCAGACTCGTAAGGTGATCCGCATGAATGCAATATCTGCAAACTTGTGACATCAGAGACACAAAGGTTCATTTATCTGTCAGGCATTGCGCCCTAGGAAAAACTGTTGTGTGTACAGAAAACCAGTGCCTTTACAACCTAGCACGTACCTTGAAATGTAGACTCCAGGCGTTTTCTCTTTAACTTGGCAGTTCCTGTAAAATTGCCCCTGCAATTAGAATAAAAGAAAATCTTCATACATGGTTGTAAATTTACTAAGAGGAGTATTGTGTATGATGTACTCACTGACGTAAATATAAGCACTCACATGTTTGCCTGAATCTGAGATTCAGCATCCCCTAGCTTCAATTGAATTATATTCCTGACTGAGGACAGTACCTCAGAGTTTTTCTTTTTGGTATGCGACCTTATTTTGTCTTTATATTTTTCCAAGACAAAAACCAACTGTGAAATGGCCCTAATGTTTTGAAAAAACATACCATATTAAAACATTTAAAAAAAAAGTAAATAGTACAATTTTAAGAAAAGGATAAACCTTTCCAAATCATTATCTGACTGTTGTTTTGAAACATTCAGTAAATCTGTCATTTCTTCAGTTCCTATATGTACGCAAAGCAAAATTAAAACAGCCGATTACCTCCAAAAGAATGATTTGAATTGCTGATTTGAGTATTTAATCATTCTTCAAAAATGGAATATTCAATTTAAAAATAAACAATGTTTAGTCTTTACTTATGGTTTCAAATGGTGAAGCTGCAGTAAATTTTGTAATATTTAGGTCGTCCAAGCTGCGAAGTCTCTTTCTACAGTTAAAAGAATTTTTGGGTTCCTTGGAACAAGCATCCGAAAACCATTTATCAGCTCTTACATCTGCCATCAGAATCACAACAATTTCATTCACCTGGTAACTATACCATGCACAAGTATAAAACATACTTCCACTCCATTAAGCAAATGACAAGAATCAAATATAGTTTATCATGTTACATGATCATTTTCTCAAAAAAACTCATGAATCCAAAATAAATATATAGGTGACAGAGTATCACACATTTGAAATGATATCATAACATCATAAACATTGACAGATATTATAAAACTAAAGAGATAGCATGTAGAATATTAGAAACCGGATGTCGTCAATTGGTCCAAAAATTAATTCAATTAAGTATGATTGAGTACTGAGTGTGCATATACATATTTTTGTTTCAAAAAAAGTGCATATACATATTTCACATAGCGAAAGTCTGGGAGTAGAAACATACTTTATATGATGCTATGATCAAATATAGGGATATTTGTAAATAGTTGGTACACACAGAATAGTGTAGTGGGATATGATCATATGAAAATAACCTGATTCAAAAATCCTATGATCTAATCATAGTATTATGATAAAATAACACACAGCACTTACTTTGATCAGCAATTTCATCTCCCCAAGAGCTGTCACTGTCTTGTCCTATTTTGGGGGACTGAGAAGATTGTATCCCTGCTGATTCCTCTTTTTTCAAAGGTGTCTTTCCTGATGGAGATTTGCTAAAATATTCTTCATTCTGAAATTATTAAAGATAACAAAAGTCGATAGAATCGTGATATATTAAATTGTATCAAGGTAGACAATCACATGAAGACAATAAGGATACAAATGTCTTTGAATTCACATCTGAATCAGAAGACCCTGGCACTGGACTTTGTGAACATAATGATTTTGGAATTTTACTTGTAGTCGGCCTCTGATCATTCTTCTCAGTGCTGAAATGAACACAATCAGTGAGAACTTCTTTACCTGATGCTGTCTTAACATCAATTGCAAATGTTGGACTCTGAAAAACATCTTGTGGTTCATTATTCCAGGAAAATGGCTGTCTGAGATTGTTCTGGTTTGTATTCTGATCATCTATAAATGGTCTCCGGCTATCGTGGTTAATTTTACCTTTGATCTTTTTTGAACACAAAACATTTTCATCAGTATTCACGTGCTTATCTACAGGTTGATTGAGGTTCATCTTCAATCTTTTTTCTAAACCTTGAGACTTTACCCCTGGGGATGCATTGGATTGCCATGGGATATTCATGTCTACTTTATTTAGCGAAGAATGCATCATTCCAGTGCATTTATTTCTTGCACTTTCATTTCCAGCAATTTCTGAAGTATCCACAGAAGAAGATCTACTATGAAAGATAATTTTGCATGGCTTAACCTCAGAAGTATTTAAGTTACTTCTCTGTCTAGTTCTCATCCTAGACATAGTGTTGCCTCCACCAAACTTTATACCTCCCAAAGTCCCTGCCTTTTCTTCAAAAGAAAACACGCTCCTGTTTGTCTTTTTTTCTTTCAAACCTAAAGGCAATAAGGAGCGAAATGTTTTTTTATTACAATTCTTCGGCCTCAATTTTGGTAATGATTGCTTTGGAGCTTGCCTTCTTGTTGAAGAACGAGTATGAATCCTCTGCATGCTTTCTCTTGGATTTTCTTTTAAACCCGAATTAGCCTTGATTGTATCGGTATTCTGTTTTACTGTAGTTATTTTAACATTTTGCATAGCATGCATTTTTTTATTTTTTTCAACAGATGGAGTAACTGTTAGCTCTTTAACAATGCCCAAATTAGGAACCTCTTTGTTTGTTAAAGAGCTAGCACCCAATATCTCCCATAGCTTCAGTTTCAGTGAATTAACATTAGTAGGAACCGTAATGTTATCAGTTTTTTCTAAAACTTTTCTTTTATCCTTGACAGAGACAAATGCATCTCCTTTGACTTCCAAAAAATCTGCAGCTTTCTCTCTATTCCTCTCACAAGTAAAAATATCTACTTTCTCCTGCACCTGGTTCTCGGTCTCCAATACATTATTCTGATTTGCGATAAATTGAACATTCTTGCTATTTCTTTCACAGGTGGAGATACCGTGTTTCTCCTGAAGCTGATCCTTGGTCTCCAAAACAATATTCTGATTAGAGACAGATTGAACGTTTTCGCTATTTCTCTCACAGGTGGAGATACTGTGTTTCTCCTGAAGCTGATCCTCAGTTTCTAATACAATATTCTGATTAGAGATGGATTGAACATCCTCACTATTTCTCTCACAGGTGGAGATACTGTATTTTTCCTGGAGCTGGTCCTCAGTTTCCAATACAATATTCTGATTAGAGATGGACTGAGCTTTCTTAACAACAGATTTTCCATGGAAAATAGGTGTAATAGACACCCAAGAAGCTTCCTTCTTCCTTGATCGCTGGGACAATTTGCCTTGAGATCCAAGAACTTCCTCATCTGGGGGTAATTGATCAGTCACGTCTTCATTCCTGGATCCAAGTTCAAATTTGGTTGTTTTTTCTACAAAGATTCCAACAGAAACTTTTTGGCGCTGACTTGAATTCTGTGAATCGCGTACTCGACCCTATATTCAACAATAATATGATAATTTTGCATTTCCAGAAATTGCTTTTTACAACAACAACAGTATATGAATCTAGGAGCCAACAATCATCTATTTAGTACACATCACATATTGAAAATAAAAAATGGTCGATACATTATGCACAAAATCTAGAAGTATAACTTACAATCACGTGTCTTGTATTAAGAACAGCTGTACCCATTTCTGTGATCCCGTGTTGTTCACCTCAGATCGGAAACTTCCAACTGATCAGCACCAAAAAAAAAAAATCAAACCAACAGAGGAAGAAGAAACAGTGAACAGTAATCAACTCTGGAGATGAAACAACAAAACCAGAGTAGAATTCGCACAAAACGGAAGAAAAATAGAAAGGAAAAAAAATCAAACCACGCATTCAGATCGAACAAACGTGTCACGATATGAACATCCAAACGGGTAAAAGTGAATTTAGGGTTTCATAACAGAAACACAGAATTATCCGATCCGTTCAACCAGAAAAACAATTTGCAGAGACAAAATGTTCCCGGAAGAAATAAATAACAAAAATTCCTTGCAATCAAAGAGAAAATAGACGAAAATAGCAGAACATTAGAGGAAAACATTTAAACAAACAAAACCCCGGGATCAGACAGAAAACAAAACGAATTAAATGAATACGGAGAACCGAACCTGGAATATCCACCGCTGTGGAACCAATGGTTAAAATCCCCTTCCGATTCCTCTTTTGAATATTTTCAAAAGAGCGCGGGTGATGAATTGAATCTCGCCGAGTCGGTCGGTGTCTATGAGTGCCTATGTGCAACTGAGGATTTTCGTTCCAGAAGGTAAGTGGGGGGAAATAACAAAGTTGAAAAGATGAAATGACAATACTACCCTCAATATCACAATATGGACTATCGTGTTTGGGCCAATTCACTTGACTAAGGCAGGCCCGTGGTCATGAAGGAATATGAGAATCCAGCTTTAAAAAAAGGCTTTTGTGAGTTGGGTCAAACCTAAAAATCTTAATATTTATATTCAAAATGAAATATCTTATAGTTTATTCGATATTGGTATATTCACCATTTAATCATTATCAATTTTTTTTGTTTTTTTGTGGATCCAGACGGTCGAGATAAAATTAAATATTTCACAAAATATCTCATTTTGATATCTTACATGAAACTAATGCTAATAAACACTATCTAGTAGAATGAGAGTTGTGAACATGGCATGTCGTCGGATAATTAATCTTATCGTGTTTGGTCTATGAAAATTGACAAAAAAAGGTGAGGCATGATTGGAGCAGTCTTCAACCAAGACTTGTCCTAAAAAATAAGAACACAGACGATCCGGGGAAATCATGCCCCTGTTTTAATTTTTTTTAGGAAAACTCTCTAGAACATAGATGAGAAGAAAGAAATGGAACTGTAGAAGAAGAAAGGAATGTTATCAGTTAAGAAAATGATGGTGTATAGTCATAGATGGTCTTACAGATTAAGATTTAATCTTTCTCTCTAGTGTAGTATAAGTGTCGAACTTTTTTCTGTCTCTCGAGTCAGATCGGGCCGAGGGTATCATCAGTATTTCGATCCCCTGATGGACCTAGCCCATTGATGTCCTTGTTAGGTTACTCCAATGGAAATGGGGTTGAAACAATAACAAGATAATCTAAGAGAAATTAAACAAAAGTTTAGTTTAATCTTTTACAAACTAATACAACATTCAACTTGATTATCTAATCATTACTCCATTATAAATTTATAATTCTTAAATGTGACTTTATTCTTTACATTCCACATTATGCTAATATCAGTAAAAAAAAATTTAATATGTCAATAGACAAATTGTAGTGAAAAATATACACAAGTGAGACTTAAACCCTAAACCCTAGACCAGTGTTCTAACATCAATGATGGTGTGTGGGCTTATAAAACAAGCGCTCACACACTCATACGACTATCTCTCAAGGGTTTAGTGTATCCTTTCTCTATTGTCCAGCCCCCTTCCCCGTTGGACCAAGAAAGATACTTATAGGCTTATCCCTGGACCTCTTGGCTTCCTAGGTTTCCCTTGGCCCATATCCGTGGTCGATTCGATCCATGGTTAGTTGGACGGTACCAACAATCGGTATTCGAGTAATAAGCTTTGAAGAGTGGAGGGATGAATCAGTAATGAATCCACAAGTGGGACCTTTGATTGACAAAATGACAATCATAAATTCAAAATTATATCCCGTTATAGATAGCCGTTTGTTTGCCGACAACCTCGCTGCCGACGACGTGTGTCCCTCTATTCTTCTTCCAGCAAAGCAAGTGAAAGGTGACAAGTGACAAAAGTGACAAGTGATTGATCGTTAATTGCATGAGAATTCGTATCAATCTCACTTTTCACCTTATCTTTTACTTTAATTCTTTACAACAACTCCACTAGCTTAGCTCTAGCTGTAGTCAATTATGCCAGAAAAAAAAGAAGGCATCAGATTCCACCGGATTATAAATAACACCACTCGGAACATCTTTTTCTTCCCCACCGCAAACGTCGTTCCTTTCTGCGTTTAGAGATCAATAGCTAGCAAAATGGCGACCGAGGGAACTGCGAATTGTATTGATATTATTCTCGCCATCATCCTCCCTCCACTTGGTGTCTTCCTCAAATTCGGATGTCAAGTATGTATTGTATTGATAAAGTTGAAAAAAAGAGAGAGAGGGGGGGGGGTCTTTTGATTTGATTTTTGATTTGATGTTGATTATTCATGGTAACTTGCAAACGACAGGTGGAGTTCTGGATCTGTTTGCTGCTGACACTATTTGGGTATATACCAGGGATTATCTATGCTGTTTATGCTATCACCAAGTAAACTTTTAAATCAAACCATTAATCCAGGTAAGTGATATTGCTTCTCTTTGGCTGTGAATCCAGTTTATTTGGGTTGGAAGAAGGATTGATTATTTGGGTTTTCGTATTTTTGCAGAAAGAGATTGAAATTTGGGATTGATTATGGTCTGTGTTCCTCTTGCTGGTTTGATTTTCTTTTAGGTTCATGTATGTTCGTTCCTGTTGCTGTGATCCGTGTCATTGAGGGTTCTTAATTTGTAATTTGTGCTCTTCTTTTTCTTTTTTCGTAAAAAAGCAATAAAGATTGTGACTTTAAATTGATTAATAGCAAGAATACTTCTTATAAATTCAATTTAGTTCCACGTCCCCTACCGGCCACCACTGGCTGACTCATCGTAAATCGTAATAGAAAGTAAGAACTTAATGTGAAAGAAAAAAAGAAAGAAATCCAGCATGATCCATGCAAGACCCAATTAATACTTTCTACAAACAAAATCCTAGATCCTAAATTCAAGATTTTGTATATTACCCAAATCCAGCCATCTCTATATAATTCATCACACTGCAGGCAGCGGCTATATCAATTTCAGAATCGTATCGGAGTTTAGAGATAAAAAAATGGGAACCACGAATTGTATTGATATTTTGGTCGCCATCTTCCTCCCTCCGATTGGTGTCTTCCTCAAATTTGGATGCCATGTACGTGTATATATTTTTTTTTTTTTTTTGTGTGTGTGTGTGTGTTTGATGACTGACCAGTGACTGTCCACCACAGGTGGAGTTCTGGATCTGTTTGCTTCTGACGCTATTTGGGTATTTACCAGGGATCATCTATGCTGTCTATGCTATCACCAAATAAAATTTTAAATCAAACAAATTCAGGTTCGTACTTCTGTGAATCCAGATTGATCTTTTTGGTTGGAACTTGGAATTGAAGAATCATTGATTATCTGGGTTTATTTTTGCAGGAATTGAAATTAGGGAAGATCTATATATCTATCTATCGCGTTCCTGTTGTTGGTTTCATCTTTTGGTTTTATTGTTGTTGCAATGTTGATTTGCTTGAAATGTAAGGGTTAAAACTATTGATAATCGTCATTAAGGGATCTTTAATTTGCAATTTGTAAGTGCTTCTTGTTTCTTTTTCCTTTGCTCTGGGCATCACGTAAAACAACTAAGATAAATCGATAATTTGAATTGTCAAAGACGGGTGAGTAGATCAAAATTAAGAACAAATACAGAGGACCCAATTTGTAGTTACCCAATAGTTTTATAAATGTACAATGTAATTAAGATTGCAAACGAATCCGACCGACCTAACCCATTTATTTCGAACCAAACTTGGACCGCGAGACTCAAACAGCTTGATTAATTTTTTATATAAAAATTATAAAAAAAATTAATATCATAACCAAAATATATAAGTTTAAAATACTTATTTGGTCACATATATATAACACTTCATACTTCAGCCACATTTAAGAATTTCCGATGTGGGACTAAAGAAAAAAAATCAAGTGAACTAAATAAAGTTTTTTCATTAAATGTAACTACTTTAGTCATGCATCCGTAGAAATCCAAAAAAAAAAAAAAAATCTTTATACACTTTAGTCTTTATCACTCTCTTTGAATAAGAAGTAAATTTAAAATAGGAAACTCTTCTGGAAGGGTATATGTCCAGAAGGCACATGTGACGGACACCACATCCGACCGTTCAATCCCTATGCAAAATTCGACTGTCCGTTGCGGGTGTCCGATATGTCGAGGCGAATCACCATCGCGAGTTCTGCGGAGCGATTGCAGGCCCGTCGATGTTTTGTTATATTGCAGGTCCGTCGATTGCAGATTCCGTCGATTGGAGGTTCCACGGAGCGATTACAGTTCCTCTGCAGATGTTTTGTTATATTGCTCTTCACCATTCCGCGAGATGCAAGGGAGCCATACCTCTATGGCGAGGCTGCTCCTAGCCATGTGGATGCGCACCATTAAGTCAATGAAATTGGTCGTCAGTCGGGAACAACATGAAGGGTCATCGAGGAACTCGCGATAAAATTTCAACGGCATCCAGACACGGTACCGTTCGGTGGCTGGTGAGGCACGGTACCGTGCCTGATATTTTCTGATTTAAAATATGTTAAGTTAATTTTTTTTTTGCACAGGAGTAAGTTTTGGCCTTTGGGGAGTAATTTATTTACTAAATCTAAAACTTATTTAAATAAATCTAATTTAATTAAACGAGTCGGGTCAAGCTTAATTGAACCGATTACATTACTTGGTCTAATGGAATGAAAGTGTCCTTAGTCTCAAGAAGAAAAGACTCTTTTATTAATGGCCAAATAAAAATGCCTGATGACATTACTAGTAGAGAATACAATATCTGAAAAATTGTGAATGGTTTAGTTCTAGCTTGGATATTAAATTCAGTCTCTCCCCAAATTCAGTCCACTTTGATGTATTCAAATAATGCACACCAAATATGGATGGATTTGGAAAATAGGTATAAACAAAGCAATGCCCCTAAGGTTAGCCAAATTAAGTATGAATTGTGTTGCTTGCAACAGGGAACATTGACTGCCTCTGAGTTTTATGACAAGTTTAGATCAATTTGGGATCAACTTGTCCAAATTGATGAGATAAAAGAGGAATTTTGCAAAATATGCAAGAAATTATATCTACAAAAGGAGGAAAGTGATATGATTTATCAATTTCTCCTAGGATTAAATGAGAATTTTTATAATCTTAGAACTCAAATTTTAACTTTGGAAAAACTATCCAACATGAATAAAATTCTTGGGTTAGTTATTCAAGAAGAAAAGCAGAGATTCAAGTTTAGAGAAAATAACAATGAAAAAATAGAATCCGCATTTTTGCTAAAGATAAGAATACTAATCAAGAATTATGTATTCTAAGAATGGAAAGAAGCTAGACACTAAGTACTACTGCGACAACTGCAAGTATTATGATCACACTAGGGATAAGTGCTATCACTTAGTTGGGAGACCCAAAGATAAAAAGAAATTTCAGGGAAAGAAAGTAAATAATGAAAATTCAGATGCTGCAAATCAGGTCACATCCACTAGCAACCAGCAACAACTAGTTCTTAGCCAAGAAGAGATCCAACTATTCAAAGAATTAATCTCTTCAACAAAGGCCAACAACAACTCTGGTAAATTTTTATCATTTTCATTCAATACTAATTCACATATTGAAAATTGGATAGTGGATACCGGGGCATCACAACACATGACAGGTAGCATACATTTATTCACCAAACCCTTAACTCAAAAATATAATCACTTTGTCACCATACCTAGTGGTAAAACTCTTATAGTTAAAGGGGTTGGGTGCATTAAAATTTCAGAAAACCTAGTCCTTAAAAATGTCTTATTTATTCCTGAATTTAAGGTTAATCTCATAACTATAAGCAAATTAACTTTAGACAATGACATTAAAGTAACCTTTGATGATCATTGTTTTGAATTTCAGGAAAACAAATCTGGGAAAGTGATTGGCAAGGGTGAATCAAGAAATGGACTATACTTCTTCACCCCCCATATTTTCCTAGCAAATTCAGCCATCGATTTCAGGACATGGCATCATAGATCGGGGCACATCTCAGAAAAGATGTTAATTTTAGCCTTAAAATACAAAATTAAATACAAAAATTCCAATTATGATTGTAATAGCAATAATTGTAAAAATAGTGCTTGAAATAGTGATAAGAATACTAATTTGAATTCTATAATAAATAAAAGTGTTGTTTTGAGCAAAAATAATGAAAATTCTGTTTTAGCCAAAAATGATATATCAAATAAAAATTCAAATTTTTCTCAACAAAAGTCTTTTTTAAATAATATTAAATCTGTTGAGCATGATTGTATGATTTGCCCACTAGCAAAACAAGCAAAACTCAAGTTTTCTATTAGTTCCTCAAAAGCTAAAAAAATCTTTGATCTCATTCATATAGATATATGGGGAAAATTTCCCATTACAACTCATGATTTTTTAACCATAGTAGAAGATTTTAGTAGAGAAACATGGATTTATTTAATTAAAAACAAGTCAATGGCATTAGCATGCATAGAATTTTTTTACAAAATGGTTAAAAACCAATATAACACCAAAATAAAAATCATTAGAAGTGACAATGGAGGTGAGTTCACTTCCAACAATTTCAGAAGAATGGCTGAAAAACATGGAATAATTCAGCAATTCTCTTGCCCTTATACTCCTGCACAAAATGCAAGAGTAGAAAGAAAACATAGGCATCTCTTGGATATTGCAAGAGCCCTACATTTCCAAGGAAATATTTCATTAAAATTTTGGGAGTGCATTTTAACTGCAGCCTATCTAATCAATAGAATTCCTTCCAAAACCATTGAAAATAAAACACCTTATGAAATCATTCATGGAAAAATTCCAGATTATGAAAGTTTAAAATCATTTGGTTGTTTATGCTATGCATCAACAACACAAAAACAAAACAAATTCTCACCAAAAGCCTTCCAAGGCATATTCATGGGATACCCTAAAGGTGTAAAAGGATATTTAATACTAAGAATTTCAGATATCTAGAGATGTTTCTTTTAGAGAATCTATATTTCCATTTAAAGATAACACAATCAAAGAAAATGATGAAGAATTTGTAAATTTTCAAAAAGTTTATAATGATGTTTTTTTATTCCATGATGATTCAAATGAGTCTTGGTATGACTATAAGAGTCATAACCAAGATAAAAACAAAACAAAAAATATTGATCCTAAAAAAAAATCACATTAGAGGTCAAAACAAAAAAAACTGAAAATATTTCAGATTCAAGATCAAACAATAATATTGATCATTCAAATCCAGGACACTCTGGATCTTATAATTCAGATACTGATGTGATTAGTCACACAAAGTATCTCAATGAGTGAAAACACAACAAAGACCATAGTTGAGCCTAATAATAGCCAACAAAATGGCATAAACACTGAAAATATTGAAAATGTTCAGAACATCTATGAATCTGAAAATGTTGAAAACTATGCAACATCTGAAAATATTCAGAGCATAAGTGAAAAATAACAAATGGAAGGAAATGTAACTTCTGGAAATTCAGAAGAACAGAATGAACAACATCAAACTGTTCATGGTATAATTCCAGAAAACCCCCTAGAAATTATGAAAAATAAAACAACAAGAGTTGGAAGGGTAATACACATACCAAAGGCATACAAGGATTTCTTCCTTGAAAAAGATAGTGAATATGAAAACGATAAGAAAGGGAAATACCCAATATGCAATCAAGTCTCATATCACAAAATTAAAAATAGTCATAAAATTTTTTTAAATAAAATATCAGTTGTGGATGAGCCTAGATCTTATTCAGAAGCTTCTTAAAACTCAAAATAGGTAGAAGCAATGAATAAAGAAATGGAGGCACTCCTTTTAAATAAAACTTGGTCCTTAACCATGCTACCTCATGACAGGAAGGCTATAGGATCCAAATGGATTTACAAAGTCAAATACAAACCTAATGGTGAAATAGAGAGGTATAAAGCTAGACTTGTAGCTAAAGGCTTCACCCAAAAAGAAGGTTTTGATTATTACGAAACCTTTGCTCCAGTAGTGAAAATGACCACGATTAGAACAATAATTGCAATTTCAGCAATCAAAAAATGGAAAATCTACCAACTAGATGTAAATAATGCATTTCTTCATGGAGATCTCCATGAAGAAGTATACCTCAAACTACAACAAGGACTCCTCAATGAAGGAGATAAAAGGGTTTGTAAATTAAACAAATCCTTATATGGCTTAAAGCAAGCATCCAGGAATTGGTTTGCTAAATTAAAAGGAGTTCTCCTTGAGATGAATTTCTCACAAACACCCTCTGATTATTCATTATTTGTTAAGAACAATAATGAAAACCTAATATACTTATTAGTATATGTAGATGATATTATCATCACAGGAAACAATGAAACAGAAATTTTCTTAATTAAAAAAATATTGAAAAAAATTTCAAAATTAAAGATTTAGGAAAATTATCCTATTTCTTAGGAATTGAAGTTTCATATCCTTCAAAAGACATATACTTATCTCAAAGAAAGTATGCCCTTGGCATCCTAGAAGAGAGTGGTCTCATGGATGCAAAACCATCAAAAATCCCAATGGAGAGGCATGTAAACCTAAGAAATGAGAAGGTTAAGCCCCTAACAGATCCAACCTTTTATAGGTCATTAGTGGGCAAATTAATATACCTAAATATAACTAGGCCTGACCTAACCTAACCTTCTCTGTCCATTGGTTAAGCCAATTTATGGGAAACCCAAATGAGACCCATCTCCAAGTCCTATTCAAAGTAATAAGGTACATTAAGAATGCTCCTGGACAGGGAATTCTATATCAAAGTCAAAACCAAATGAATCTCCATGGCTACTGTGATTCAGACTGGGCATTATGCCAGATTAGCATAAAATCACTAACAGGATACTGCATGTTCTTAGGAACATCATTGATTTCATGGAAATCCAAGAAACAGGACACTGTCTCTCTGTCATCATGTGAAGCTGAGTATAGAGCCATAAGTAAAGCACAGTGTGAGATACTATGGCTACATCAGCTATTCAAAGATTTAAAAGTTAAAATAAAAATACCAACCTCCTTGTACTGTGATAACAAGTCAGCTATATATCTGGCTAATAACCCAGTATTCCATGAGAGAAGCAAACATATAGAAATTTCATGCCATTCAATAAGAGAGAAGATAGAAAAAGGAATAATTCTGTTAAAGCAAATAGGTACAAAATACCAACTTGCAGATATCTTCACAAAATCATTAGGTGAGAATGAAGTTTCAGCATTCTCTATCAAGCTAGGAATTCACAATGTGTATTCCAAGGCTTGAGGGGGGAGTATAAGAATACATAAAAAATCTAGGGTAAAATAGCAATTTTCCCACAATACTAAGTCCAGGACCTAAGTGAAATAAAATAAATCAAGGGTTATGACAAAACAGAATTAACTGTTTGTTTATAACTGGAAAGGGGTTTTCTACAAATGTTTCAGTAAAATCGTTAATTGGACCAGAATGCAATTAAAAGAAATAAGAGGTTATTACAAAAGAAGTTGTGTAACTTAAATAAATTGACACATGGGTCAACTAGTAAATTCTCCAGTTATTTAATAATCCGAGGACTATTAAATAAAACTCTCAAACTTAAGTTGAGGACTATTTTGTTATTTCTAACAAGTTTATGTGTGTGCAGCAATTATCACAATTCAAATATAGGCGGATCCGGATCAAGAACCGATTAAATAGAACCCAGCACCCGTTTAAATTAACTAATTTAAAACTGTTGTAATAATTAGTTATTGTGGTGATTAGCTGTAAACATGTATAAATACTGGAGAATTTAAATCAATTAATTATCAAATTTTACATAATTAAAAGTAAAACAATTTTCCAATTTTCCCCCTTTCTTTCTTTCTTTCTTTCTTTCTTTCTTTCTTCTCTCCAGCCCAACGGTTATTTCCGTTTATTCCCAAATCAACTTGGGCGGAAAAACCTAAGGCGATTCCGGCATCCTCATCGTTCCAACGCTAGCCGGACTCCCGAAATCCCCTCATTAGCGTCGTCTTCTCCTTCCTCAACGTTTTTTAAGAGACATGGACCAGATCGACTGTGTCACCATCTGTGCAAGCAACGATCTTGCACTGCATTTCCTCCAAGAAAGCTTGATCTCTTCTCAACCGTTTTCTCTCTCCGTTGTGTAGCATATATGTAAAATCTTTCCGCACCAAGCTACATGTGACCAAGAAGAAAAGCGAAATCCCAATGTCCGAGTATCTGATGGAGTCCGCACTTCGATCTGTTGACACCCTCCGAACGGCTGGAGAAACTATTAATGACGAGAAAGTTATTAATTAGTAACGTAGTAGATGGACTAAATGATGCCAATAAAAGTTTCCTCACACACCTCCATTTCAACTCCACAACCTTCTTCGATGAATTAGTCATGTTAGAAAAGGATGATCCAACCGGTGTTTCTTTGGTGGCAGGTTTGGTGGCGGTTGCAGAGGAGCTTGACATTGTAGGTGTTTGAAGAAGAAAGTAATTGTTGTTTTGATTGATTGAATATTGCTACATAACTAATTCCTATTTATGTACGATAATAGATGATTCTAGAAACCCACTCAGGTTGTTATAAGCAGCTATGGTTATCTTGATTCCATGGGCTGCTTATAACAACCTTGCTATTTATCAATTTACAATATTAATTATGTAGCTTAATCTAACACTTTCCCTTCAATTTGACGTGCATTTTCTCTAACTTCCAATCTTTGTCTGATATCAATGAACCGTGAGGATGGCATAAATTTAGTAAATCCATCTGCCACTTGATCATGAATTGGAATGTGCGATACTGCAATGACTCCTTTTTTTACTAGTTCACGAACGAAGTTAAACTGCACGGCCATATATTTCATTCTTGAGTGAAACAATGGATTATACGCAAGAAATTTTGAGCTCAGACTATCAGTTAGGATTAATGACGATCTTGTTTGAGAGAAACTAAGTTTTTAGAGTAGATTTCTGATCCAGATTATTTCAGTTGTGGCATCTGAAATTGTGCGAAATTCTGCCTCAGTGGAAGATCGAGCAACACTGGTTTGCTTCTTTGCTGACCAAGAAATTAAATTTCGTCCATAGTAGATTGCATACCCTCCTATACTCTTTTTATCTTCCATTGATGCCCAATCGGCATCAGTAAAAGATGTGATATTCGGTTGTTTTGAGGGAGTGAAAACCAACCCAAAATGAGACGTGTCCTAAAGATATCTTAAAACTCTCTTGGCAGCCAGCCAATGAGATGTGGTAGGATTTTGTAGATATTGGCAGATCGAGTTTGTTCACCGGAAAATCTATATCGAGTATGGTGTGTACCAAATACTGTAAAGCTCCGATTGTGGACCTGTAGGTAAACTTTTCAACCAAAGGCATTCCCTCTGATGATACCAACTTAGTCGTAGATATAATTGGAGTGAGTGCTGGTTTTGATGAATCCATATTCGTACGTTTGAGCAGATTTTGGACATACCTTTGTTGAGATAACATAACACATAACACATCCATTTTCATTTATTTTTGTAAATTCCATCCCCAAAAAAGACCTTAGCAGTCCGAGATCCTTCAATCGAAATCTCTTTGCCATCCTTTTAATAAGACTGTTCACCTCTATTGTAGATGTTCCTGTGACAATTATATCATCGACATACACCAAGATAAAAAGATAATTCGATTTTTCCTTCAATAAGAATAATGATGAATCTGAGGCCGAGATGGTAAATCCAATAGATACCAGAAATTCTGTGAGCTTCTCATACCAAGCTCGAGGTAACTGTCAGAGTCCATAAATGGATTTTCGTAATCGACATACCTTGTGAGGACTGTTTTGATCAGTAAAACCCGGAGGTTGAGTCATGTAGACTGTTTCACGAAGTTCCCTATTTAGAAAAGCGTTGTCAATGTTTAACTGCCGTAGTACCCAACCATTTGTGATCGCTATTGATATCACAATACGGATTGTTGGGAATTTAATTACTGGACTATAAGTTTCGTCAAAATCCACGCCTTCTATTTGTGTGAACCCTCTCGCGACTAGCCGAGCTTTCCTTCTTTCTACTGATCCATTCATATTCCGTTTGATGCGATACACCCATTTACATGTTACCACGTTTGCATCAGGAGGAAGATCGGACAGAGACCAAGTGTCATTCTCTCTGAGCGCTTTAATCTCTTTTGACATCGTCACAACCCATTGTTCAGACCTAGTTGCTTGCCGGAAGTTTTGAGGTTCTATTTCTTCCTCAACTTGAGTGAGATTTAACCCTGCCAACTTGCGATAATCAACTTTCGGGATCCCTCTCGCCGGATAACGTTGAGTATTGTTGTTACCACCGTTGGTCGGAAGTGTTGATACTTCCAACAGACTTTGCTCCGTGTTGGTCGGAAGTATCTGCTCACTTGAAAGCGGCGAACCCATCGGAGAGTCGGAGAATCGGCTGGTGGAACGTCGGGATTTTCTGCCGGAATTGACTCTCCCAAATTTGTGTAATTTTCCCCAAATTCATGTGTCGCCTGATTTTGCAAACTTAAATCAGATCTGGTCGAACCCACACCCTACGGTCTGATCTGATTTGGATCTGAGACTTGGATCCAATACTCTCTCTCTTGAGTGGAAAATTTGCATTTCGCTCCCTGTAAATTCTTGAGAGGAAAAGAAGTTTCGAAGAATTGACAATGAGCCACTTTAAAATATTTATTTCTTTTATAGTCCAGACATATATATCCTAATGAGATAGGCTATAGCCCAAGAAAAGACATAAGACGGATCTGAAATCAAACTTGTGTTGGTTGTAGGGCCTGGTAAGAGAAAAGGTTTCACATCCAAAAACTCTAAAAAATAAATGTTTGGGTTTGAGATGAAAAAGTTTTTGAAGTGGAGGGGTACCATGAGTATTTGAGGGGGTGTGATTTATATGTAATATTGTAGATAAAAACGCATAATTCCAGTATTCAAAAAGAACATACCCTTGAGCAAATAGAGTGAGGTTGCTATCAACAATGTGCCTTATTTTTCTTTCGGCAGTTCCTCCTTGCTCATGAGTGTGAGGACACACGACTCTATGATGAATACCATTTTCTTGAAAATAAGGGGCTAAGGCTAGAAACTCTCCTCCAAAATCAGATTGAAAATATTTGATTTTGTGACCTAATTGTCTTTCGACCATGACATGAAATTTTTTGAAGATATGTGCAACCTCAGATTTTCTTTTGATAGGAAAAAACCACACATAACGAGAGAAATCATCAATAAAAATCACAAAATATTTGAATTCATCAACAGAGATAATGGGAGATGGTTCCCAAACATCACTATGAATTAATTCTAGAGGAATAGTGCTTTTGGATTTTGTTGAAAGAAGAGAGGAGCGACAAGATTTACCTAAAACACAAGCAACACAATTATCTAATTTATTTGAGGAAATTGGCAAGTTGTTTTGAGAGACGATTTTACGGAGAATGGCTTCATGAGGATGACCTAAGCGTTGGTGCCACAGATTCAAAGAAACTCTAATGACATTGACAACCAGAGACTTCAAGGGCTTCAACATAGGAGACGTTGAAGTGAGCTTGTATAGAGAGCCATCATGCGTTCCGCGAAGAACTACTTTGTGCATAGCTCGATCCTTCACCAAAACATAAAATGGATGAAATTCAAAGAAACAATTATTATCAAGAGTGAATTTATGAACAAATAATAAAGAGGACTTGAGTGAAGGAACATGAAGGATATTGGACAAATTGAACTTAACCTCTCCATTTGATATGACTCCATTTCCCACATGTTTAATAGATAGTGTGGAATTGTTTCCCAAAATGACCTGACCCGAACTTTGATAAGGTATAGGTTTAGAAATGGTTTCAATAAGGGGAGTGACATGATGAGTCGAACCTGAGTCAGAGAACCGAGCCACATTTGCTTCTGGGTTGCACCCATCGTTTGTTTGAGGAGCTTGGTTTGTTGTGGTTGTTACACATACTTTGGGCTGAATGTTTTGGGCTGGTTCATTTTCAGATAGACTTGGGCCTTGATGCCGCTTGGGGCATGCACTTATATGGACTATGGCCCATCAAACCACAAACAGGGCATGGATCTCGCCGCTGTTGCTGATAGGAACCTCTGTCGTTTCTGCCACGGTCGGAGCGTCCTCTGAAACCTAATCGGCCGCCGCTGTTAAACCCACGATGTTCATCGGAGACGCCTGTTTGGTTTACCATGACCGACAAAGCATGGACTGATGTTGCCGCGATGTTCGCCGGAGATGGATTCCTCATCTGGACTCGTGCTTCATGGTCGGCGAGGATCCCCTGGAGTTCTGGGAATGAGATGACCGACGCCTTGAGTGAGCACGTCGGCACGATCTCGTTGTATTCTTCTCCGAGATTTGCGAAGACTGTTGCACTGAACATGTGAATCGGGATCGGATTTCTAGATGCCGCCAGCTCGTCAGCGATCATCTTGGCTTGTCGGAGGTACTGATTTACCGACGAGTTTTCCTTCTTCAACCCATGAAACTTCATCTGCATTTGCAGAACTTGAGATTGGGAGATTGATGAAGCACGGAATCTGCTACTAGTAGGCTCGCGGGGTTGCGAGGAGGGCCGGAGGCTTTGGAGTCCACGACGCGCGCTCTACGTCAATGTACCTGCAGAAGTGGAGGAGAATCGGCGACTCTCTTGGGAGTAGGCGATTCGGGCTCCTTGGATTGCTCTGGTGTGGTGTGGTCAAGTGGAAATGACCTGGGAGTAGAGGACCCCCAAGGACCCCTTTTATAGGGTCTTGGGGGACGTTTCCCCATTCATTAGCGTGGGGCCCACACCATTATGGTGCCCTATTGAAGGGTGCTATAATGACGTGGGCCCTCCCAAGTAACGGTTGGGAATCGGCGACTCAGGTATGGGAGTCGCCGATTCAGAGGTGGAGTCGCCGACTCCCCATGAGCCAGGTTGGCAGTCTACCAGAACTGACCACGAGGCCTGGAGTCGGCGACTTGGTAGTCCCAGTCGGCGATTCCCAGGTGTTTCCTTGAGTACTTGACGTAGACACTTCCTCCGCATTTGTGGAACTTTCCGGGGGTCCGGCATAAAGCGACGGAACCCTAGTCCTTGTTGAAGGACGTTGCTGGGAGTGACTGACGTAATCAAGCATGTCTCACCAGAGATGCTGCCATATGATTGTTCCAGAGCTTCCCAAATTTCTCGAGCCGTTCTCATACCGATTATTGTTGGAAGGACCTCTTCTGTGAGTGGGGCCAACAACCAACTCATCACCAATTGATCCTGTTTCCACCATGAGAGTAGATCTGGATTCGGAGCGCCGTCGATAACCGGAGGTGGTGCAGCAACATCTGGAGCAATGTGTTGCTGTAGATCGAAATAGTTTAGGAGAGGTCCAAACTGTAACTTCCACAGGATGAAGTTCGATGGTGTTAGCTTGATGCTGATGAAGCTTTGAATTGATCCAAACGCAGGAGGAGCGGACATGATACCGGAGGCCACAGAATCTCCTTGGAATTTGTTGATACCATGTTAGAAAAGGATATCCAACTGGTGTTTCTTTGGTGGCGGTTGCGGAGGAGCTTGACAATGCAGGTGTTTGAAGAAGAAAGTAATTGATGTTTTGATTGATTGAATATTGCTACATAACTAATTCCTATTTATTTACAATAATAGATGATTCTAGAAACCCACTCAGGTTGTTATAAGCAGCTATGGTTATCTTGATTCCATGGGCTGCTTATAACAACCTTGCTATTTACAATATTAATTATGTAGTTTAATCTAACAAGTCAGTCATCTCCTTCAAGAAGAAGACTTTCCAAAACACATTCAGAAAATCAGTCACACCTCCCATAGCCTTCATCACTCAAACCCTTTCCTCCAATCCTAAAATCAATCGTGAAAGTCAAGTAGCCATAGAACACGGTCGCAAACGCAACCAATAGAACATAGGGTGCAACTACAATCGAGGCAGAAACCAAAGCTTTCATGCATAACAACAATTTCGGATAGCGATGAAGGCCTTGAACAGTTCTTAGAAATCTGACTTAATGGATTGCAGAAATCCGTCCAGATTTGTGTCAAAAGAATTCAGTGAACAGTAGTGATCGATTAGGGTTTTAGCTCCCTTGAGAATCGATTGAAGTTTGAACGATTATCCCAATCCAAGGATAATTGACAATTGTAAATTGGAAAGAATGTAGAATCTATGGAAATAAAGAAAGAATTAACGTTGAGAAATACTTTGATTAAAATAAAACTCAACTAGCCTCAACCTTTAGGGTCTACTTATATTTATACTCTTATGGTTTAAGAGTGGAAAGTCTACCATGAGAGTCCAAGCCATTTTATTGGGCTTGGTCCAAGGCTCGATTAGAATCGAGCCTATTATTAATGCAAGTACTTATAAGGGCTGCATCACATGGTCAAGGAACAACCAATTCAGACCACCTCCTTCGACCTACGTACAAAGCAATAACGCATTTCAATCCACCACTATTAATGTTCGCCCCCAATTCGGATAGCCAAGTATGTGCTCTCAACAAATCGAAGTGTCAACCTTTTCGCAATCGAACCTACACAGCGAAACATCCGCTGTAGATTTTGTATCTACACTTATGGGGACCTTCTCCGATACCCTCTCGAGAAGGTCACCGGTACTATGCAAGTAATAGGAGAGGAAAATATAAAACGGCAGAGGCAATGGAACAATTGGCACTAAACCCTAGGTTGCTTCAACCTGTCGTAATTGCGTAAGCAATTCTTTAATTGAAATTTTGATAAAAAAAACCAGTCATACAATTGTACCAATTTATACTACTGAAATAAAAATGATAAGTTGTGACATAGTCACTCTTTACTCCAAACTACGCCGTCCTTTAAGTAATTTATTAGGACCGAGTGTAATCTTTGAATCGGGCTGACGGGATCCGATTCCGGGTAGATTGACGATGGCCGACAGTCTCGTTCTCGCACCGACCTCCTCTCCAGTCACGTTGTCATCCGCAATCTACAACAGGTTAGTCTTTAATTTCGTCACCAATAATCTCTCTTCGTCCGTTCTGTCTTCATCATCTCCTGCTTCCATAACATCGACCTTGTCCTCAAGGTTGAAAGAGGGGTAAAGCTCAACTATTTTTGATTTTTTTTCCTCCCAGGATGCTTCTGATTCAGTAAGCCCTTTCTAGACGATCTTCACTTCATCAACAGTTCTTTCTCTCACCAAGATAGTCCGACGATCTATGATTTTGATCGAGTATAAACACAGGTTGATTTTCCACTACCACTCCCGGTAGATTCTCCGTTGATGGTGGTGGTATTTCTCCTTTGTATTTTCTTAGCAACGAAACATGAAATGTATTATGAATTAAGCTGTTAACATGTAATTGTACCTTGTAGGCTACTTTGCTAATCTTCTTCATGATCTGGTATGGTCCAAAGAATCGGGGAGATAATTTGTGGACTACAGACATTTGCCGGTATGGTTTTAGCTTGATGAATACCCAATCACCTTCATAAAATTCAATGTCAGCCTTGTTTCTATCCGCTCTGTGTTTCATTTAGTCTTTGGCTTTATCCATATTTATTTTCACTGTCTTGATTATCTCTTGCCTTCTTAGTAGTTTTTCCTCTACTGCTAAGTTGTTGGATTCACCCTTGTGGAATTCAGTGAATGATGCTGCTTCCCTCCCATATAATGCTAGAAATGGTGACATACCAATAGACACATTAAATGTTAAATTGTGCCATATTCTACCCATGGTAACATTTCAAGCCACTTCTTAGGTTGGTCATGAACTAAGAATCTTAGAAACATTTCAATTCCCCTATTAGTCACCTCGGTTTGCCCATTAGTTTCGGGGTGATTATAAGCTGAAGATAATTTCAGTGTAGGGCCACTTAGCCTATTTAACTCCCTCCAAAAAGAACTTGTGAATACCTTATCCCTGTCAGATAATATAGAGGCTGGAACACCATGAAGTTTAATGATATTTTCCACAAAAAATGTTGTCACCATCTTAGTTGTGAAATCAGTGGGCAAGGCTCCCAAATGACAGAATTTTGAAAGTCTGTCAACCACCACTATTATTACAGTTTTACCTTTAATCATGTGTAGGCTTGTGATGAAGTCTGTAGAGATGTCCTTCCAAACAACATTAGGTGTTGGCAATGGCATTAGAAATCCCTGTGGCTTCTTGTTGTCTGATTTTATTTTCTGACACACCATGCATTCTTCTAAATATTTTTTTATTCTTTTGGACATTCCCTTTAGGCCTTAAATGAATATCCGAAATTCGGTTAATACTAAACGAATTCGAATTCGGATATCAAAATTGATATCCGGATTTATATATTCGGATATCAGGGTATCCGGTTCGTTTAAATTCCAGTTCATTTAAATTAAATATTTATATTATTATAAAATATAAATTTATATATATAACCTTTAAATGTTATAATTTATAAATTTATATATAACTTGTTAATATTATTTACTATTGAGGGTCTATTTATAAAATTTAAAAAATATTTTTTAAGTTTTATTTTTTAATTACAGGATATATTTGTTATTATTTTTGAATTTTATAAATATATTTTTTATATAAATATTATTCGGATTCTAACCGAATTCGAATTCTGATATCAAAATTCAAATTCGGATAGTAAACGAACCGAATTCGAATATCCGGATATTAAACGAATTCGGATATGATGATATTTGATTTGAATTCGATTCGTTTACAGACCTAATTCCCTTTCACCAGAAAAATAATTTGATTCTTCGATTCTAATTATTCTTTCCACTCCAAAATGACCCCCAATAGGACTGTCATAGTACTCTTTGAGGATATCATTAATTAATTCATATTCTTGAGATATTACATATCTCCCAACATATAGTAGCATTTCACCATCAGTCTTCCATTTAGGATTCTTTTCTATTCCCAATCTCACTTTTTCTTTCAAACTGCATGCATAGCTCTTGTTTTTGTTTTTGTTCTTCATTCAGCTCTAACACTAAGTTGCTCACCAATTTAGTAAGGCTTAAGAGTGATCCTGTAGGAATGGGATCCCTGACTTCATCCTCACCAATTCTTGATAGTGCATCAACTGCTCTATTCTCTTTCCCTGGTTTATATTTGATGATGTAATATTCAAACCCTAATAGTTTGCATAGGATTTTTTGTTGGTCAGGGGTTTGTATCAACTGTGTTAACATGTTCTTGATACTTTGATGGTCAGTGTGGATGATGAATTTGTAAACCAGTCGATAGTGTCTCCATTTCAAAATAGCTTGGGTGCGATGGCATGCATTTCCTTGGCATAAGTGGAAGCCAATAACATCCTTCCTGATATCTTAGAACTGTGGAAGGATAGATGATGACCTTCCTGGCTCAAAACATCCCCTACTCCTCCTTGGCATGTATCAGTTTCAATATCAAACGATTTTTCAAAATCTGGATGGTGTAAAACAGGAGCTCCTATTAGTACCTCTTTTAATTTCTCTAAACTAGTAACAGTTGTCTCATTCCAAATAAAATTATTCTCCTTTGAGAAAATCAGTAAGTGGTGCTGCAATGCTAGCATATTTTTTTACAATTTTTCTGTAATATCATGAAAGCCCTAGAAATCCTCTTAAGCCTTTAATTGTGGTGGGCGGGGCCAATCTTGAACTGCCACTGACTTCTCAGGATCTGGTTTTAATCCTTCCCCAGAGATTATGTATCCCAATAATTGAATTTCATTCTGGCAAAATAAACACTTAGACTCTTTGGCATATAATTGATTGTCTCTCAAAATAGTTAATACTTCCATCATATGTTGTAGATGTATCTCTTTTGAGTTGCTGAATATTATAATATCATCAAAGAAGACCAGTACAAATTTTCTTAAAATAGGGGTAAATTTTTTGTTCATCATAGCTTGGAAGGTTGATGGAGCATTAGTTAAACTAAAGGGCATGACCATAAATTCATAGTGGCCTTGATGTGTTCTGAAAGCAGTTTTTTCTATGTCTTTGGGGTTAACCTAAGATTTCATCCACAGTAGGTATAGGAAACCTATCTCTTATGGTGATTTTATTTAATAAGGCTCTGTAATCAATACATATAGTATCCAACTACCATCTTTCTTTTTCACTAACAACACTGGTGAAGAATAAGGACTAATGCTCTCTTGCACTATGTTCTATTTCAACATTTCTTGCATAATTCTCTGTATTTCATCCTTTTGAAATTGAGCCTGTTTATATGGTCTGATATTAACAGGTGCAGCAGAAGGTTTCAGATACATGTTATGGAACTATGACCTTAATTACTAGGGGAAGGGTAGTTGGTTCCTCAAACATATCAATGAATTCCTATAATTTTTTTTTTAACTTGTCATCTTGATCGATCTGATTTATTCTTCTCCTGTTTGTCATTTGTTTCATGCTTCTGTTTTACAAACTCAAATCTGCAGAAATATATGCACTAGTAGTAGACATTGCTAGGTTTTTCAATTCATGAGTGGAAAAGCTATCATCAGATAATATGGTTTCTCCAATCCAATTTATTTTCTTTCCCATACAGTTAAACTGAATTGACATTTTTACATAATTAGAGGGAACTGAATCCACAGTTTTAAACCAATGTATACCCAGGACCAGTTTAGCTCCCACTAAATCTAAAATAAAAAGATCAATTACCATTTTAGTGCCCTGTATATCTATCTGTACTTGCTTGCACATTTTGCAACACTTCAAATTTGTCCCACTACCAGCAGATACTAAGAATGATTGAATAGGATAGATAGGCACCCTTAGATAATATGCAATATCCCCTTGTAGAAAATTGTGAGTGGATCATGAATCCAACAACAGTGATATTTTGCGATTGTTGATTGAAGAAGTCAACCGTACCTTAGGGTCCTTGGACTTGCTTGGCCTAGCTTGCAGAGAGTGATAACTGATGTGTGTTGGCTCAGCTCTTATCTCTTCCATGCTACAATATCTAAAAATATATCATGCACCCTCTTCATTCGGGTCAGTGTATTCACTAAAATTCTGTCCATCATCAGATAATGGAAATAGTCTTCCTTTGCATTTGTGCCCCTTTTCCCATTTTTCCGTACAGTTGAAACCACTACAAAAAAAAGGACCTTGTATGACGGCCTTTAGATGGCGGATTTCCGCCATCAATACTTCAATAGTTTAGATGGCGGATGTCCGCCATCTATTCATTGAATCCGCCGAGGAAAAGTTTTGGATCGACGGCGGTTCGAAAATACTTTCGATGGCGGTGTTTAGATGGCGGATTTCCGCCATCTAAACTATCCCGCCCAAAATTTCGAATGACCCCCAATTTCCAGCCCGATTACCCGATTAAATTGACTTAACATGGCGGATGTCCGCCATGTTATGTTTTCGGGGAATCGGACGGAAAAAGCCCGCCCAAATTTCGATTTGGCGGACTTTCACTTTAGTGCTGGCGGCACTTAAGTGTACTTACATGGCGGAAATCCGCCATGTAAGTTGTGGGGTTTATTAAAAACCCCAAATCAGAACAGACGCGTTGTCTGTTCTGATTTTTGCTACCGCCGAGTGTCTCCCTGCTGCCGAGTGTCTCCCCGCCGCTGCCTGTCTCCCCGTCGCCGGTTACGCCGCCGTGGTGTCGTTGATTGAAGGTTTGTTTTTTATTTTCTTTTGTTTTTTTATGGTTTTTTGTTTATGATTATTGTGTTGATAAGATTTATTGATGATTGGGTATTAATTTATTGTGTTGATAAGTTTATCTTTTCCAATTTCTTCATCTAAATATTGATGGGTTTGATATTGATTATTGTTATGGGGTGAATGGGTTTCGATTATTGATTATTTCATTATTGATTATTGATTTATGTTTATGTTTATGTTTTTTTTTATTATTGATTATTGATTTATCGGTTGCTGTAATGTTTATGTAATGATCGATTTTATAGTTTATATTATATGTTTATGATTATATGATTTATGTGTTATAGTTTCTACTCTTAATGATTTATGTGTTATATTGGCTTCTTGTTCTTCAAATCGACAGAGTCGCTCCTGCCGAATCGTCGTCGCCTCCTCCCGTCTTCGTCGTCGTCTCCTCCCGTCGGTCACGTCTCCGTCGCCGGTCTCCACTTCCACACACCTCGGTAATATTTCCTACATGTTCAATGGTGGCATTTCCTTCAAAGATAGTGTAAATTCTTAGGTTGATAGATAGAATTAGATCTTTCATTTACTAGGAGTTGGATCTTTCATTTACTAGGAGTTTTGATTATGTTGTGATTATGTTGTTTTCATTATGTTATTTTGATTGTTTTATTGATTTTTTTTGTAATTGATTTCTTGTTGAATTATTTTAGTATGTTTATGAATGATTCGCAAAAAAATTAAATTAAATGGTTATATCAAATAGTTATATTAATTCTATGAATGATTGTTATGAAATAATAATAAAATGAAATGGTTATAATATCAAATAATATTTGATGAATGGATATATTTTATGAATGGTTATATGAAATTATAATGTTAAAAATAAATTTTGAATCATATATATTTAAATTATTTAATTTAAATTATTAAGTTTACATGAAATAAATATGCATGAAATCAATTATTAATGAATTATTTGAAAGAAATAATTTTGTTTTAATGAAAATGAAATATTATTTAATTTGCTTGAAATATTATTTTATTTTGTTTTAATTAATTTAAAAAATATTTTATTTACTTTTTAAAAATAATTAAAACGAAGTTTTAATTAATTATATAAGTAATTAACATATTGTTTTAAATAATGAAAATTTTGCATTAAATTATAAAATAATTCTTATGTAATAAATATTTAATTGATTGTTTTTATTAATAAAATTATTATTTGTTTAAAAATGAATGATTATTTAATTAATTATTTGTTATTTATGAATTATTTAATTTACTGTTTATAAATGTTTTAAATAATTATTTAATTGATTATTTTTAAATAATTTATAAATTGATTTGATTAAATAAATAATTTATATAATGTTTTAATTAATTAACTAATTAAATTATTGTGTTGTTGACTTGATGTAGGTTTTGAAAAATCAAGAATCCAAAAATTCAGATTGAATTAAGCTCTATTAAGGTATGAAATTATAAATGTTTATTTAATCATTTTGTTATAAAAATATTTAATTAATTTGCATGCATATAAATATAAATTTGTTAATTAGTAATTATTAAATTAAATGATTTTAAATTCTATCAATAATAATTAATTTGCATGAAATTATTAAATTTTTAATTAATAATTATGAAATTGAATCATTTCAAATTTTATCAATAATTATTAATTTGCATAAAATTATTAATTAATTAATAATAATTAAATTGAATGATTTTAAATTGAATTAATAATGATTAATTAATTTCATGAAATTATAGAAATGTTAATGAATAATTATGAAATTGAATGATTTTAAATTGAAGTAACAATTATTAATTTGCTAATTATTTGTTAATAATAATTATTAAATTGAAATAATAATTAATAATTTGCATGAAATTATTATTTTTTAAAATAATTAGTAATTATTAAATTGAAATGTTAACGAATATAATTTGCATGAAATTATAGAAATCATAATGAATAATTATTAAATTGAATGATTTTAAAATGAGATAATAATCATTAGTTTTCCATGTATTGATTAATTAATTAATTATTTCTTTGTTTAAAAAATATTAAATTAATTAATTTAATATTTTTTTAGATTTTAAGAAATGTCACGTAGAGTGAAGCAATTACCTCGTAGGAGGCCGCTCTACCACCCAATCCCCAATATTGTAATAGTCAAATAATTTTTATCTAATTAATTATAATTCGATAAAAATTTTAATTTTTAGGATAATGTCGAACGTTATGAAAGTACCCGATAAAGCTTGGATGAGTTTAGATCGGTTTTCGAAAGAATACGGTGAAGGGTTAACAGCTTTCACTAATTTCGCCATTTCGAATTCGACTCACCCAGAAGGTTATTTACCTTGTCCATGCTCGTCCTGCACGAATAGTGAAGTGATTCCTATAAAGGAGATGAGGAAGCATGTTTTCATAAATGGTTGGTTGAAACATTACGATGTTTGGACGCGTCACGGAGAGTTACCGAGTAGATATGGTGAGAAAAAAGTGAAACGAAAAGAAACAGTGGCGGAAACTGGTAACGATATGATTGGATTGGTTCGTGCGGTTTACGGAGAACATGTAGTTGACAATACAGTCGACGAAGATTTTCTCGAAACAGAACCTCTCGAATACGAGCCTGTCCATGAAGATCCAGTCGATGTAGATCCAGTCGACGAAGATCCAAAGCAGAGATATGACGATTCGTTCTTACGCCGTCTAAAAGAAGGTGAAGAACAGTTATATCCAGGTTGCACTGAGTTTTCCAAACTATCTTTTATCTTGGAATTGTATCAGTTGAAATGCGATAATCATTGGAGTGATAAAAGTTTTCAGAAATTATTATCCATCATGCGTCGTGCTATTCCAAATGGGGAGTCGACCATTCCGAAAACCATGTATCATGCGAAATCGGTAGTTCGTGACCTGGGCCTCAATTATACGAAAATCGATGCATGTCGGAACGATTGTATTTTATATCGAAATGAATATGCAAACGCAGAAACTTGCCCGAATTGCGGAACGTGCAGGTGGGTCGTCGAAGGCGTTCAGAAAAACAAACGTGTTCCAGCGAAATGTCTTCGCCACTTTCCGTTGATTCCACGTTTGAAGAGATTGTATCTGTGTTCCAAAATTTCTGAAGACATGATATGGCACCATTCCAAACGTAAGGAC